>KZ538076.1:0-53748 GCA_000934665.2 Catajapyx aquilonaris | reverse complement strand
CCCCCCCCCCCCCCCACACACACACACATTTATTTCAAATGAACCGGTATGTTATATTATAAATCTAAATATAATTACTTGTAACTGCTCTAAATAATTTTCTATCCGGAATCATTGAAACCAGCTTGTGATTGTGCGTGAGTAACTTACATGAAAAAGTGTAGCCTAACCTAATTACTTGAGTGGCCAACTTGACAGTGCCAAGTATTCTTTTCATTGCTGCAAAAGTACCATACTATTTTCTTCCCAAAAACTTGTCTCATCTTATAGAAATTACAAGTTAAGGTTGAGCTGTTGACAAAGGAGGCGCATGATGTCACCTCCCTGAGGACCACCAATGAAAAGTTAACTGAGCTTATGGCCAACCTGAATGACTATCACTTTTCATACATCCATAAGTTTGAGGACCTCCAATTCGAGACGATGCGTGCAAGTTTCCAAGAGTTCAAGCAGACGAAAGAGGGTCGACTTAGCCGCGACTACATGCGGCGAGAGAACACCTACAAGCACCAGGAAATACGGAAACAGGATGACATTTATCAGCTGAGATGTGACCAGCTTCAGCGTAGAGCAGAGCTCGCTCTGAAAGAGATCAAGGGGAGGATGGTGCTCGAAACCAAATGTGAAGAACTGGATCGCCTGAACAGGTTCCTATCCATGTGTGAGTCTCAGCTTCGGCAGGACCTGGAGGCGAAAACCGATGAGTGCAATGATCTAAAGTTGGGTCAGGCACGACTGAAAGAGGTAGCGAAGCGGAATGAGGATCAGTTAGGAGACACACAGAGCACACTATTTGTCCGAGAAACTAAATCTGACTTTGCGCTTCATTCCGCCAAAGAGAAGATTAACAAGAAAGAGGGAGAGTTATTACAGTAAGAATTTCATTAAGATCTAGAAGGCTATTGTACCTTTTATTTAGACGTAATTGATGATAATTCGTGCCTACTGTATCTCAAGGTATTCTAATAATGTTTTCTCCCTTTTCTTTGAAAAGGCGCTGTGTGGAACTGAAACTTTCCCAGGAAATGCTGCTCTCCAGTCGGGTCGCAGAATCTTCTTGGAAAGAAAAGCATGAAGCGGTAGAGATAGAACGCTACCAGATGCAGAAACTGGCTGAAAAAACTCGTTCCGAGTACCACGAGATGGAACAAGAACTGAGACGCACAAAAGTACTGCACAAGACTTTAGAGGTTGAAGCGCGGAAACTCCGCGCTGAGGCAAGCAAAATGAAGAAGAAACTGACTACGCTCCACAGTGAGGGTGCAGATGCAAAGAAACGTGCAGATAAGTACGAGAAGTTGGCGTCCACCCTGCAGAACAAGGTCAGCAATCAAGTGTTGCAAATATGCCTAAGTTAAAAGTGAATCTATTTTGAGCAGTGATCTATCATCTTTTTCTTCTCACGTATACCTTTTGCATCATAAAAGCTTCTTTGAACTACGTAAAATTATGCCCTGTGATGCTATTTTACAAGTGAGGGGTGTGGTGGATAAAGGTGATACTGATAACCCACAAAAGTGTAAGTTTTCAGGAGAGCGAATTTAAGTTGTAATTCGCTTAACAAACCATGGGGAATTCGGGATTTGATCTAGTCCGTGTGGCCGTCTCGTGCATGATACGTGAACTCTTGGAGTATACCAAACGGTTTGTCATGTCTTTTATACGTAGTTGCTAGGTGTTTAGGTCGCGCCCACGGATATTAAGGTCCCGGGTTCGATCCCCACCCGGGGTTCCCACCTTTATCCGTGAAGAGTTGGGGCCATCTCTGGCTTCATTTCGGGTGGCAATTTCCGACAGACTAAGCCACCCGGGGGAGCTCACAAAATGACCATTAGAGACATTGCACTTGCACTTTGCACATCCCCTCCTACCTACCCTGGAGTAATGAATTAAGATCTTCTTATATGGCTCCCAATTTTCGATGGTGGTAATCCACCCCCCTAAAGGATATGGTAAATCCCAATGGGGTAATGCAAAAAAAAGTTTGAATACTGATAAGGACACTGTGATACTCTCCTCTAATATATTCATTACATGAACATTCCGGATCGTAGCAAGTAGGCCTACAGTGTACTTGAACACAATAATACATTCAAACAATATGTTTTGGGGTCTTATTGTTCACTGTGTGATAAAAACATAAAATGTTATTTCTGACAAAAATTTACAAGTATACAGTATTATGTGCCTGTACGAAAATGCCAACTGATAACTGTATAATGTATATTCTCAGGTTAATGCAATGAGAACAGAACTGAATCGCGCTAGACACGATCTTGAAGAGGAGAGGGCACGTATTCGTGACTTACAGCTTCAGAAGAAGGACCTGAATGATCGATACAAGACTGCTAATGCCATTTTATATGATAGGCTACATGGAACCCTGCAGCTGACGGAAATAGAGAAGGAGTGTGCTAAGTCCATCTGGAAGGGCAGATGGAATCAGTGCAGGTATGCAGAAAATGTATTAAAATTAAGCTCGACCTATGATTTATCGTACAATTGTTGTTTAATACACTGAAAACTAGAGAAGTACAATGATTTTAAATATACAATCAATGTTTGGGATTACTTTTGTAATAGACGGTGTTGAAGACACATATTGAATTCATAAGTTCAGGCAGTTCGTTGATAGATGGAATGTGAATCATCCAGTGTCAGCAGGTGGCACCCAGTCATACATGCACCGAGGAGGGGCTGAGGGGAGCTGTAATTCAGTTTTGCACATAAAAAGAACAAAAGGCCATTGAAATGTGTCTGGGGAATGCAGGCACTATACTTTACTATTCCAGAGATGCTATAACTTATTATGTGTAGACGATAAGTGTAGATCTTTTGATTCCTAGTGGAAGGCTATGGAACTTGAATTTCATCTTTGTAGAAAGGAGCTTACCTGTAACCACTAGACCTACTGCTAATGGTATTTCACTATGTCAAACACAATATGAGCCGTGCAAATTGTGCAAATTATGATCTATGGTATGTATATTCATGAACAGCTATAATAGCAATGCTGAACCGTTAGGCTGTTGGTCAGCGAATAAAGATGGTATGATGCTCAATTTTCTTTATTCCGGTAAATATACCAGATGAATATTGGTACACACCAATTTAGAAAATGGCAATTCCTAGAACAATTCCGTTTTAGTATTTAAAATTATGTGAACAGACATAACTTACAGTACATAACCCTCTTGAGCGACCCAAATTTTAAGGAGTTTACCATGTACAGTAGAAACTCCAGGAAATCTGGGTAAGTTATATAAAAATGGGCAGAGCAATGATGAGACCCAGCCAAACTCTTTACTGTTATGATATTATTTTCTGGGAACACTTAAGTATAATTATCATGTCTAATGACATAAGAGAGAAGTGGCGACAGTACGCATGCTCTAGTATCAATTGAATGACACAATGCAATAAGGACTCATCTGTCAATTTTTACGAAAATGTTTTTATGGCATATTGTACTTCCTCTGGTGGATGTCCATCAGTGTAAAATGCAAGGAGAGCCGAGATGTCACTAGTAGTGCCTGAAAAGGCTTCTAACCATCGACTGACCAAAACGCGATTTTTCGATAGCAGTGACAAACGTGATTGTCACTTGAAAAGCGCGACTTTAATACGAATACAAGTGACCCGCGATTTGAAAATAGCGGTGATTTTTAACCACGACGTGATATTTGTCTAAGCGCTACTTCTAAAGGAGATGAGTTACTTTACCATTTAGAACGTTCCCCTCTGAGGAGCAGTGCTAAACCTAGTGGAAAATAAAGTAGACTTGTGGGCGCTTGTGGGTCTATACCGTATGTCACCAAAAATCTTTGACCTACGCCCTCGGGAAGTGGTCAAAAATGGTAGACCTAGGTGGCATGGGAGACCAAAAAAAACATTAAATTTAATTAAATATAATGTGTAATTACTCTGAGGTGCGAATACTATGTCTCCTGTATATCATAATCATTCATTAATTTTATCCTGAGACGGTTTATTCTACATATTTAAGCCAAAGGAACGATACAATGCAAGAAGGACCCAATTGTCAGCATTAAAAGTATTAAATAAAATATAAATTACATGGAGATTTCCATGAAAGTGCTGTCAGGTATTCATGTTGTATATATCTGTCAGTAGGTTAAGAGCACAATCGCCTACCATGAACAGAAACAGATTTTTTTTTTTTTTTTTGCTTCCTGAACATTTTCAATTTTCACAATTGGGCCCTTATTGAATTGTGGTCTTCAATTAATATTATTACCCTAGCAAAGTGTCACATGTCATTCTCGGCTATTGTCTCTAGGTGTGCCCGCGATAGCCAGCCTGTAAAGAGTGATAGACCAATGACGAGTACAGTTCCGCGCCAGTCTCTCGATTCTGTAGTGAAGGAGAAGAGCATTCTAGATGAGAACGAGGAGCTGAAGAAGCAGTTAAAAGATTTGCGCACAGAATTGGTACTTGCAAAGGATGAAACAAGCGCTGCACTGAGGGTCAGCAATGACCACTTAGCAGTCATGAAGAAAGAGGTATCTTTCCGGGTGGAGCCTATGGAGAAGGAGTTAAAGAAAAGCATTGAAGAGATTAGATCTCTGAGGGAGACTCTGAAAAAGGTGGAAGCGGAGAGAGACATCCTCCGGGAGAGTGCGCTGCCCTCAGCTACCATCACATATGTAGAATCACCACCGAAGAGTCGCAAAGTCGTCTTCAGCAGTGGAAGGTGAGATATAAGCACTAGGTATTGGCCAGCAATAAGGTGTCATATGCCCTCAGGGTTATAAGGCCACCTTAAGGAACTAACATTTTTCTACACCAGCATGTTATGCATTTATTGGATTACTATACGGCTTATAATTTTAAACCTTTCCCTTCAATGAGATCATCAGCAAGTAAATCATTGTAAATAAATATTAATTTGGAAAGTACCCCTAAATTCATTTTTTTTTATTTAAATTCAGTGTGTGTAATAATTCCCGGATATTTGCCTGTAACCTAAATGGGTCTGCCATGATTAGATTGTTGCCATTCTCTCATTTTCATCCTAGAACAGTTCTGCGACTGTCACATACAAAAGCTTACTTAAATTCACATATTTTACATGTTTATTATGCATAAAATATTAAAATTAATTATGATTATAACCTTTTGAGGCCCTCCGGAATCACTGTGAGTATACCGTGGCTTTATTTATGCTTTTCTTGAATAAAATGTTCACTGTGACCACAATAAAAATGGATTAATATAAAATATTCATTTCAAGTACAAATTGGGCCCATATACGACCTACAGTCATTTTTTCTTACTTTTTATTGATACTTTATTGCTCTTCTGCACCACACCGTGCCCATGCTGATTGCTGTAAGTTTATCTGTGATAGTGGGGTACTTCATAATAGCCAGCATTTTACTTTACCAATATTAAAAATGGCAACTATGAATTTTTCTCAAATCACTAGTTCACACCATTAGTCCACATTTCCATGATGATTTAGTCAATTAAACCTGAGCAATATTATCATGGGAAAAATGCATTAAAATAGCTGCCTTATCAAGTTATCATAATCATAATCCTGGGCATTATCCACATCTCTAATCAATATACACTTATCACAATCATGCAAAACATTTATAGCTTTTTCAGTGCCACCATCCTAAGCTGCGAGCGTGCTTTATTTCCTAAATCACATAGCATAAGATCATGATTATGGTATTATATTTCAACTTGGTATATTTGTGAATTTATTGCTGACCTAAATTCTGCAAGAGTCAATACGTAATTAAAGCATCATAACTTTAGAATTTTTTTCATATTTTGTAGGTCATTTAGAGGGACTAAAATAATACCAGCACAATGGGACTCAATATTATGAGAGGTAATCATATATCGTCATAATTATACTGTATTGGAAAACTTTGGAAGTGGACCAGAAACTGAGAATAATTACACACATGGCCTTGTCACCATCAGATACTTTCATAATTTCATATATGATATTACAATGTCCATCAGGTCCAAAATGGGCAACTACAAAGGCATGCCAGGTCAGAATGTTACCTCCACTGAGAAGTCTCAAGGAAGGGCTCAAGCAAAAGTTTCCAAGTCAGGAATATTACCATCTAGCAAATTGCTGCAGCCTCCATTCAGGCAGAGGTCCGAGGAAGAGAAACCAGCAACACACGTGCTGGACTTTAATGGGAAATCGAAGACACTTGGCCACTCTCCACGATCCAAGAACAAGAGAATGTACACCACAGGACCATAAGATGTAACCTGCGAAGTATTATGCAGATGATAAAAAGGTTTATTTAGAATCTTGCTATATATGGAAGGATCTGTACTAATACAAGCCGATTGGTGTGAACCAAATACGATTTCTTAATTACGGGAAACTACAAAAAAGTATGTTCCCTGCAGTTTTATATTGTTACATGCAACATAATTGCACATAATGGCTTGTTGTTTCAAAACACAAACCAATAACCAAGAGCCACAGATATCAGTTTGTACATGCTAAATCAGTGGTTCCCAACCTTTTCGTCATGAAGCCCCCCTTTTCGCTTTCACCAAACACTCACGCCCCCCCTCTCCCGGTTCCAATAAATTTCAGCAAGAGTTTCGTGAAAAATATTTTTATAACTGAGGAACGAAAACATGTCGAAATAGGGGAAACAACAGAAGGGCAAATAAGCCCGCCGCAGGCAATTTTTTTTGCTTCAAGGTCACCCAAGTTTAGGTGAATGTAGCTGACAAAGTACAGTGGAATCCTACAGACTGCAAACACATCGGATACAAGCAAGTAGAAAAGTCGGTCCCTTCATATATCCAGCAGCGCCAAGCGGAATCATGTTACATTATTTTACTTATTTCTCATGGCCTCACGCTCCCCCCNGAACCACTGTGCTAGATGGTGCCTTTACATGAATGTCAGTGTGAGGGTGCAAAGCACAGTGATATGACGGAGCCAAAGAACCCTCTTTTGTTAACTTATGTGTATAGCCCAGCGGTTCTCAACCTTTTGCCACATCGGGCCTCCCTGGAAAGTAATTTCAAATATTGCCCCCCCCCCTCCCCCTAAATCTAGGCACTACGACAGCACTGCGACTACTTCACTGCTTTTAAGTAGTCCAGTAAGTAGTTTAGGAATGTACAGAAGTACCAGAGATTGTTCAAATGAATTTTTAGAACCGCACAGAAGGTCTGCTCAACGTGTCGTAATAGGGGAAATGAGCAAAGTGCCAATAAGCCCGCGGCAGGAGAAAAAAAATTCTGTTGAAGGTAACACACGCTTAGGTGAATGTAACTGACAAAGTACAATGGAATCCTCTTATACTGTAAGCACATCGGATATAAGCTAGTAGAAAGATTGGTCCCTTCATATTTCCAGCAGTGCCAATGTACAAGTGCAGTTAAATCCGGATATAACAGACTTGTCTGCTATGTTCTGACTGCACAAATCTTTATTCAGAACTGCACATTTGGCTACAGTAAGCCCTAAGAAGTAGTTCTTACCTAATCAGTGGGACTTTCGCGCCTGTTTCGAGTCACATAATTTTTGGATTCGCCCCGAGCTCCCCCTGACAGACATGTTGGACCTGATACATCGAAAGGGTGCATCTTGTCTATTTTTGAATTGTGATCGAAAGTAACAAAATAATTGCCAAGAAGGAAAAACAAACATGGTTCCAGTTTGAACATGTATAATAGTGTACAGAGTAGGCTACAGTGCATCTAAAACCGCGGAGCAAGAGCACAGAACAACGTGACAAAGACCAGCACAAGACAACTCCAAAGTCGGACATTCGTTCCTACTTCTGAAGCACATTATTTTCTGTCCCAAGAATACCCAATAGGTTCAGAGAATTTAAGAACTCATTAAACATACAGGGTGTTCCAAGTTTGCGGGTCGCTTTAGGTATACCGGTATAGGAAATTTCGCTCGAAGCTGGTATTAATTTTTTGTAACTTGTTGCACCCCGATCGAGTCGCCCTATTACAGTGAAACCTGTGAAGTAGGACACCTTAATATGTTGGCCACCTCCCTATGTTGGACATTATTTTTGGAACCATAAAAACGCCTATCTCCTGTAATGTTGCTAAGTTGGACACCCCTCTACCTTGGAAGATGGACGCTTTATTTTTTCCCTCTTAAGTTGGACAAGTGCAGTACAATTTTCACATGTACTCTACATTGCTATGATGACCCAATTGGAAAAAGTTGCCATTGACATAAAACGTCAATAAATTGAGTCCAATTTTTACAGGCGAAATCCCGTTGCAGGCATTAAAAATGCCGAATCTGCACTATCTAATAGTAGCTAACGGTTCATAGACACTAATTGCAGCTATACGCGAAAGTATCTGCAAAACAAGCAGCTTAGTGCCAAAAATTGCTAATCACAACAGAAATTTCAATTGGAGCACCGTCTATATAGCTCAGCATTTTTCTAACTTTTACTGGGAATTACTGGGTTGATTCACATTATCCAAATTAAACTACATTCCGCCTCCTATTCAAGTCAGAAAATGGGAGGGAAAATAACTAGTTGGTTCATCTGGGCGACCCAATCTTGAGGATGTCACTAACGAGATATTTTATGGCTAGTTCATTTTCAATCAGTGTTTTATTAACTGCATTAATTAAAAAAAACACAATTAGCCATGGATTGAATGATTACCTTATAAATGTAATGGGAATGAAAATTAGCAATAAATTAGAGAATAATATTTAATACTGCCGAATTATTATTATTATCATATCGTACTGAAAACAAAAGACTATAAGGAAGATATGGGTATGGGTGTGGAGACCTCAAAAGTTGGAATTTCTTTGTGTTACCAGGGCTCTGAAATTTATTACAATGACTAATCTATCGTTGGCGTCGATGAGAGCTTCTCTGCAGAGGACAATATGCATCATATTGGAGCCAGCAGTTTAATGAAAGGCGCCATTCAATTGCATTCAAGTCAATTCTTGGATCACCATATTTCATTCATTTCAGACCATTCAATTACCATTCCTGTAGCTTCATTCTCTCCTATTTTATTATCATTCTCATTATAATGTCCAACAACCTTACCGTATAATCCTTATCGGGCAGGAAGTTCGTGGTCGCTTCTTTTCTTCTGGGATGCCATAGTATTGTGAAATTTAGGACCTTTTTGCAGTTGCTCAAAAAAAAATAGAACTTGTAGTATGCAGATTATAATTATGTCACCTTTTGCACAAGTGTTTACAATCATCTATCTAATGCACTGTGTACAACTATGAGCTGCTTGCAAGCAATAATAAACAAAGGACAGGAGTCTTATATGTTATAGTGAGATGTTGCTGATTTGGTCACTTTACTGGGGGCACAGAAGTAAATTCAAAGCCATGATTCTTATTTGTTTTATCATAACCAACAGTGCTTCTACACGCAGATAATAATCGTTATTAAGTATAATAACTAATTGTCAGTTGAACGCAAACTCTACAAGAAAGCATGGAAAAACACGAACTGAAACTCTGACGTGAATTCCGCCGGATATTGCCGTTGATGCAAATGTATGGCCATGTATGGGACTAAATGTTTGCACCTACGGCAAAAAAATCATTACAAAATAAACGAACCACCAACAGTGAACGGAATGTATCCAGCCTCTTTTTTCTTTGAAACTCGGATCGGAATGTAACGTCAGAGGTGTGGGGGACTTACAGGGATTTTATTCTCATTTACTACAAGAGATGAAGTGGAAACTTAATAAGAATGAATCGGGCCTTCAGCCAGCGGTATACTGCTTCTACACAGTGACAGAAACAAAACAAAGAAACACTGTTTACTTGCTTAGTACCTCAATTATTATTTTTTTCTCAATTCATTTTGCGTTTTGGTGATCACGCGTGATCCTTTTCGTCAGCATTCTTCGGGCCCAAAGGCGCAATTCGGATGAAACCTGTGAAAGGTAAGGAAGAAGCATTATTAGAATCATTAAAAATATATCCTCAGAAGATGATCAGCTTCTGACATTTAAAACTGTAACAAACTGTAATAACAATCTGCTTGTGCCCTAATGATGTTAGCCTTGATGAAGGAAATTGTAATTTCGAGACGTCCAAATTTCATATCTTTTCACATATTATTTTCAGGCATAATAATTGGGAGACACGGCATTCGCCGAGCTCTTGCTCCTCTCCTTGATGTTGATAATTTGTCGTTCTGATGCAACTGATATCATCAAAGTTAAATTAACTTACAATGTTCATCTTTTGGCGGTAAATAATAAAAATGGCTTAGTGTTACATACCTTGCGCAGTTCTCTTTCCGCGCATTCCTAAGAAGCCATTTGGAGCTCGTTTGGCCTCCATTAGGAAGTGAAGGTTCTGGTCATCTGATGGATCAACAGGATCTTCTCCACCACTTCCCATACCGGTGCTGTCGTAATTCGATTCTAACTGATGCATTTGACTCAGCCAGTTGCTCACATCCTGGGACCATGGCAGCATTGCCGCTACTGCTGAAAATGTCTTGTAATAAATTTATGGCTACAAAGTTGAATCACGCAAATGAGATGTTCTACGACTATTTGAAATGCTTCCAGCAGTGAAGTTGCACTCTTATAGCTAAGCTGAAATTACAAGTAAAGTCAGTGCATATTGGACAATTCAATTCAGGACTCACTGACACCAACCCTGCACCAATCACTCCATGTGTGGAATGTTATCAACAGAAATGCGGTCATCTGGAATGGACAACATTCCTGTACCATTTCCAACTGCCACTTCCCACTGGTGGAATACGTTTCTGTCACTTTACTCCTCAGTTCCAGGCTTCCAAATTATCGTGATGCTATTTGCTATGCAAACGAAGCAGATGGGCAATTTAATATTATAATAATGTGTTTCGAGCATACAACGTCGTTTGCACATTACTAATTACTGCGGTAATCACAAAACCACGGTGTTCGCAGAAATCCAACTTGAAACCCATTTGAATATAATAACAAGTGAAGCTTTCACATAATTTATTATAAAAGGAAGAGACCGTCCAATAAGGCAGAAAAATTATCAAGAAAGCTCTTAAAAAGTTTTGATATAATAATAATAATAATAATAATAATAATAATAATAATAATAATAATAATAATAATAATAATAATAATAATAATAATAATACACTGTGATAGGCCTCCTTGGGGCTCTTATAGGGGATCATCTTTTTAAATATCCGTCTTTAATCATTGCCTTTGCTGTGATGGATTTTGATAGTGGGAGGAAACGGGAGAGCCCCGAGAAAACCCACGCGAACACGAAAAGATATAAAAATGCTTATTATATCGCCAGCAATTTTTATCCTGTGATCAGCAGACTGATGTTGACCATCAGCTTCAGAAGAGGGCACTCATAGTCTACTGTGTAACAAACTTTAAATTTAATTGGCCTGTGGGTGGGTTATTGATTCCTAAAGATATATTGGGGGAACCAAAGCAACTAAATCTATCTGGAATAAGAGGAGGTAAGAGGGGAAGAGAAGTTTGTAGAATATGTGAGGAAACGGGAGAACCCCGAGAATCTCCACGCAAGCATGGAGAGAACCCATCAAAACTCCTTTCACATGAGAAAGTGTCCGACGTCCGTTCCGGGGATCTAACTCGGGACCTCAGAGGTGCAAAGAATGGAGCCCAACGCAATTCGTATTCAAGCTTATAGTGGCAACATCAAACAGGATTGCATGTAAGTACTGCTGAATGTTGCGTGTCACATTATAACTCCAAGATTATAACTCCACCTGCACTTAGAACCTCGTAGCATGCGATGTGCTGCAAGCCAAGTAGGGGCAGAGTGCCGTGGGTTTTGTTTCAGGCCGTTATCACGGTCATTGTGGTAGAAACTAATTAAAACAGAAACATTAACGGATGATTCTAAATGACAACAACTGCTGCTACAACGAGTGGCACTGGTATGGTGTCTCTTATACACTGATTTAATAGCAAGATGTATTAAATCAATTTTTTTTAAATGTCACTGTAGCTTGACTTACATCGACTCCTGTCGAACTGATCCATGGGATACATTCCATCCTCCTCAGACTTTTTGCCTCGCATCCCCAGGAATCCAGAAGGAGTCTTCTTGCCCCTCATTCCAAAGAAACCAGAGGGCGCCTTCTTTCCCCTCATGCCGAAGAATCCTGATGGAGCCCTTTTGACCTCTTCATCCACGTAGGGGTTGAGGAAGCTGCCTGCCAATCGTGACAGTAAAGCTGGGTTGTGGAGCATCTTTTTGCCACGGGAGCCGAAGAAACCAGACAGATCCTTCCGAACGCGATCTTCTTCCTGCTTCAGTTGGCTGCCCAGATCACGCTTTGCGGGACCTGATGACTCCGGGTGTCCGGCCAATGTCAAACCTGGACAAGAAAGAACTACTGTAAGGACTGGGACTAGACCATTGGTGCCTGCATTTTATGAGCAACATCGTAATTGCAAAGAATACAATTTGCCATCGAACAAAATATTATGGCACACTTGCAGGTATCACCCCATTTCGCCGTCTTGCATTTCGCCGCCGCTCCGATTTTCTCCGATGAATCATTCCCATTTCTCAGCGCCCCATATCGCCGCCTACGAAACTGCTAGGCCTTCACGAAGACACATTAATACAAACTGGATTCTCCAAAATGCAATGATTAGTGTGGGGTTGTGAAGGGGAAAAATGCCTGTATCCGCTGAAGATAGGCCTGTATCCGCAAGGAAGGAAGGTTAGGTTAGGTCATGTTGGTACAGCGTACCCCTGCCACTGCCACATTCGGTTTTCCGATATGAAAGCAGCGAAATGGGGTGACGGCAAGATAACACTGCGGCGAAATGGGTAACGACGAAATGCAAGGCGCCGACATGGGGTGTATTCCACTTGCATGCTACCTGCCTGAAAAGGGTTAAAAAGCAGCTTAAGGAAAGTGCTGAATTATGAAAGATTCAGGCAATCAAGTCCGCCTGTCTGTGGAATCACATCGGCAGGTAGCAAGGCCACATAGGGAGCAAAAAGTCAACAGTCTGAGCTAAAAGACTTAATAGAATAAGAGAATCGCAAAAGAGGTTGCAGGCAAAAGACATGCTGCCGGCAAATAAGGAGTTCATTTACCTGGTTGTAGTTGGTCTATTTGCCTCTCTATCCAGCTGGAGTGTTTGGAATGAGGAGCTTCGGTTTGAGCCAGACTAGGCCCGACAGCCGCCAGCATCACAAGAATCCAACTCAATGTCACGCTCAGCCTTGCCATCTTTTCTCTGCGAGGAACAAATCTGACGGCCAGCCTGAGCAAGCACAATTTTACACTTACGAACCTTACTAATATTGGCTACAAACTACAAAATAGGCCATCTGGCTTTCTATATGCTCACCCTGAAACCTAATGTGGAAAACGTTACAGTTCTATTTAGTGACGTCATCCATTGGCTACACTGTACAGTGTTACTGTCCCTTAGGTAGTGATTCTCAATTTTTAAAAGGCTTTTGGGTATGATGAGAGGTTCATCTCTAGAAGTACAGTATATGTGGGACATTGAGGGTCTGTCCAAAAATTATTTTATTTTCCATGCATTCACCACGCTACATCTATAGCACTGTACTGTACTGTACAGTAGGCTACTACCTGCGGTACTACCAATGCAGAACATTATTATTGAAAAGTGTAGCCCCTGAAATGGCGGCAGCATATGAACCAAGAGAGGTGCTTGGGTTAGCTGACTTCCAGGATGATATCTAAGGATGTTTATTACACTACTAAATTGTATATACAGTACAGTACTGTACAGGAGTGAAGTTGTCTGGAAGTATTTGATCATAAAACACCGAGATCGTGCTTAAAAGTTGTTCCTTAGCGACTAATTAAATTTGAATATTCTTTTTGACACTCTCGTGTTCTGCCTCAGGGTGGTTATGTATAGTGTAGCCTACCTGTATTACTGGACCAAAAAGGGCTTAATCCCTGTATCATGTGCGCATTGTACTTTCATAAAATTGATGCTTTTTGCCAATGTAAAATTTTCCTGGCCGCATGTGAAATTATTTCACTGACAAAAGAGTTAACTCCACTTGATTTGGTCTAGAAAAAATGGTCGCAATTGTTTTTAAAACGACTGTCTCAAAAATGTAACCTGATTCACATGTGTAGTGTAATTCCCAAGATGATTCCATATTTCTTTTCTTCCAAAGGACCTTGGCTTCTATTGTCCACATCAAATGCGGTACATATTGGCATATTTAAATGCATTGCCCGCGTCCTTAGTTTAAGAGGGGAGAGGGTGAAGAGGATATTGTTTGTTGACTTCAACACTCAAGATAGGTTAATGTGGCCCTGATTGGCTCTAATAGATTTTTCGATCTTTAACTAGTTCTTGCATAAGTGATCCTTAACTCTTATTCCTACCCCCTTAAGCAGATAATTAATGAAAATCGTATTGTAAAAAACCGAAGAATATTTGTTACAGTTCCAGATATTTTTTTTGTAAAGAAAGTTTCACAATAGGACCTAATGGATAATGCAATTTAATTCCTCATACTTCGAATCAATGTTGCATATCAGGTCTTCACATTACTCGGCATTCGAATAATGAAATTACGCGTCGAAGTTGTAATAAAAAAGTGATCAACGTTGACGTTGAAAACCCCATTTTTATTACTTGTCTTGCAGAGGAAGAGAGCTGTCTTGTGAGAAACATTAAAAATGTATAGTGTTCACTGTGTGTTCCGGGATAGTTGGTTGACTATGGTCATGATAATTTATTCGGCCCTCACTGGCCCAAGGCCATTAAGTATAATCTTTACATTTTTCTCCGGTATGATCGACCTCAAGCAAATCCAAGGCAAGAGAGCTTCTCATTAATCCGATCTCTTTCGGGATACGAAGTCTACTGTTCATGATGTAAATTATGCACGGACCTGCAGATGCGTCGGGAGGAAACGGGACTGTAATCCGCCGCCGCACTTCGACATTCGCGTGAAGTCATAATATAGGGCATATTATTGCAGCGGAACATTCACCAGGCAGCCAAAAATACAAAAGGGTAGAGGCTATATTAATTTAGGGTGTGTGGGGCTCAGAATATCAATGATATAGGAGCGTCCGCCACATTTTCACCGATACTATTATTCAATAGATTATATCTCGAATTCATTTTAATACGATTGATAGTTGTGCATATCAAGTCTTCATAATACGGCTATGACGATATGCCTAGGGCTACAGGCTCAATTATGTTACTTCGCCTCGGCGATTTTCCGTTCCAGCTATTCTCAGTCGCTTCGTGATGACATTCGATCACGCCGTTGAACGGTCCTTAAATATAGCAAATATGGGAGGAAACTCGTGCAACTATAAAACTAAACGACTGGGATAAAACGACGTCATGGCTTGTTGGCCATCACCTGACCGTCAAGCGATCTTATCTTTATGGAATGATTTGGTCAACTACAATGTACAAACGCGAACAACTTTAGTTTTTATTCCACTTATCTGCCACTCTAAATCCACACTCATCCTAACAGTAAGTGCTATGTTCTTATGTAGCTACTTCATTTCGACTCGAAAGATGTTATCATTGAGCTGTATTGTAACCTTCAGCAAATATTACGACACCTGAATTTTCAGATGACAATTATTTTATAGTATTTGCCGACGATGTGTGTGTGTGTGCGTACATGAGGGGACTGGGATCCGTAACCTAAATTGTAGGTCCTTAGGGTTCAGAGTTATCGATTTATAAGATATACCGAAGAGCTGCTTGAACAATACTGTACCAATTGTAGATAAAGTAAAAATTTAGCACTATAGATGGCTGGAACGCCTCTGTTGGACGCAATTTATCAGGGCCTGAAGAGAGCGAGTATTTGAATTAACCATTATGTACCCGCGTGAAAAAGTTATGACTTATAGTATAGGACTAAGTAGCCTACAGTAGATATGTCACCAATGAGTTTTCATATTTGAATAGTTAATTTTCAAACGGCCGTAAATACTACAGAAACATGCTGAGATATTATATCCAACAAATTGTGATCAAAATATAATGAGCATTTAACACGTAGATATGACACTAGGAAATTTGCGCTCATTTTAAAACAAAAGAAACTCCTGCAAGTAAAGTGAGGCCAGCCTGAAATTGACCAAAAGTGGACTTAGGCCCATTTGAAAATAAACTCATTTGTGTCCCACTCGTAGCGGTGTAATAACCATGTTAAGAAAAATGATAACTCTTGTGATTTTGAAATTTTGAAATTATGACTTCTCCGTTTGAAAAAACAAAAGTGAAATTAGGTTCTGAAACAAAAAATTCTGCATAGCACAATGAATAGTTTGGACGCCTATTCGGCACCCACGGGAGTACTAAGGATTAAAAATGCAGCAACTGTGGTCAATGGCCACTTCAAAGGTGTGCACGAAAAATACAGGCAAATTCGCCAACAAATCGAGCTCTCCGTAATGGTCAGATATGATGACCAAGATTATTCATTACTCGGCCAGTAAGCAGCTGAGTTACCTCAGTGTAAAAAAACTGTGTGGTAAAGGATTAACATACAGTATACATAGCACCCACGGGAACTGTGAGAGGCAGAGCGTATGCTTCCCTTTGTAAACTTAACGCTTGCAAATGATTCATTTGCGTAACGATCGTTTCTCTCACTTCTTTGTACCAGCATTATTTCCATTGGGAATGCCAAAAAAGAAGCAACCTTCAGAGGCTCTGCCTTTAAATAATTGGTAACCACTCAGTCGATTCATCCGTAATTACAGTATTGCCTACCGATATTTTTATACTCTGGAAGGCTTTTCGGCCTCCATAGACAACGTAACAAGCCTCCGGTGTGCGTGACGCATACTCTGTTATATTGTTTTCACCCCCACCTCAACGGCTTGTAACCTTTCTTTTATAGGGATCGCTTCCTCTTGTAGCAGGCTATATTGCGGGCTGGCCCTCGGGCTCTGATAGATTGGGCTCATTAGAATCTGATTAGCTCGCGTGTGCTTCCCCAGTCCGAAATAGCACACCATTTTCTTCCCGAATATCTCTACTTATCCAAGAGACCTTCTGACGTTTGCTAACCCTTAAGTTTGAACCTTTAAGATGCCATCGGGGGTGTTCATATAATATATTATTCGAGCATATGCCTAATTAGGCCTACATAGATAATGTAAGATTTATTGAAATGTGAAGGTGCATGCAGAAGGGGGCATAGTCATCATGTGGTGACACATTGTAGGCTATAAAGAAAAACTATTGATCAGATGTCTGGCTGTGTAGAGGCAGAAGGTGGCAGGGGGTTGTTTGGGAAAGCAGCTATGTGTCTTGATTTATTTCGTTCCAACCTAGACTTAGTATAGTCCGATAGCCTGTGCTGAAGTGAGCTCATCAATTTTTTACTAGCGTCTATGCATTGGGAGCTACTTCTTGGAAAATAAGCCGCTCCTCAATATATTGTTCGATAAGAGTAAAACATTGCGAGAAATGAGAAGCTCTACATGACAATAGGGTGCGAAAAGTTAATTATTTCTATGGCATACGGTGTATTTTTAAGACTTATATGTGAAAGATCGGAAGTACCCAACTTGATCTTCTTAGAGCCATATAATCAGCTATAAGACGTTGAACTAAAGGCAGGTTGTATCAACTCAAATGGTAGCCTACAGAATTTTGTGTAAAGGAAAAATAGTATTTTAAGAAACGAATACATTGAAACGTCTTTTAGTGTATGTAAATAGTATTCCAGTTGGTACTCATGCCAAAGGGCACGTCATTTGGTGAAACAGTAGTAGGCCTAATGATGCGATGGTTATAATGCGTGCGTTTGCATGGAACTTCCTAAAGTTCTCTTCTTGCATAGAATCGCGCTTTATTCATGAAAGGCATCTCGCCCCAACCAAGTGCTCTAGGCTAAAGAAGGAGAATCGTTTGTTAGTCGAAAAGTAAGTGAGGTCAAAGGGGAAGGATGGTGGTTATATTATATATCACCCACATTTTGTTTTATATTCCTTCTATGTATTACAGTAGATGCGTTACCTCTCCTCATATATTAATGCGATGGTCTATTCAAGATGCACTGCGAAAATGTTACACTTCCACAATTATTTTCATGTTAATGCTTTTTGCTCACTCCAAATCCAGCAGATAGCCACAGCTAAGCCAAAGCTTTCCCGCGTGCCATTCCCCTTTGCTATATTTTCCCATGGTAATTCCCTCATTTTTACAGTTATGTCTCTCCGGAGAAGGTGACTAAAGTGGATGTTTTACCTTTTTGTGTCAACTCTTCAATACAGTGCAGCAAAAGAATCTCAGCAAACTGGTACATACTGCGGGATAATTTACTATACTTATTATAATCATGTTTTGGAAAATTGCGACATTACATTGTAAATATGACATTAAAGCTAATACTATAGCAAAACTCTAGTCAGCCCATACTATTGGAAGCAGAAGTTCGTCAGAAGGGGTCGGAAGGATTGTGGACATCATTGAGATAATATATTAGTCTACAAACTACATCAAATGTTTGTCAGTGTAAAGGCCTGTTTCCACTGCCACAATATTTTTTGATACAAAAAATATTTTGCAGCGCAGATATTGTGAAAGTTCGTTCTAATTGAGGATTATACCTGTAAATGTGCAATTTAGTTTACCGGGCGGACATTTAAAAAATGTTACAGTAGATTTTCTGCGGAATTTTTGTGCACTTGTATCATGCATTTTGTGACAGTCGAGACCAGCCTTGAGAGTATTTACTGGTTGAGCAATGATTAATATTATGCTCCCTGTGGAAATACCACTCGTTTGAGTCTAACCATCAAGTGCCAATTTTAGCAGATATCTAATTAACGAAATGACGCAACAGATCTAGATATAGATATGTCTTGTAGCACGTCCTTGACACGGTAGATTGGAAGATGCAAAATTAAAATTAAATTTAAACATAACTTAGATATACCCCCCAGACATAGCTGTATGATCACGTAAGCAATTTCTGCCTGTACTTAGCCTACTGATCTAGATTCGACTTTTTGCAGTGTTCTCAACTTTTAGTGTTGCAATTTTTTGTACCCCGGGGTCATGACCTCTTAGCAACAGTGGATAGGTCTTGAGCCAGGTCGCATCCTGCAAAGTGGATAATCGGAGAACGTACTTCATCACAAGGGGTTTGACACGTGATTCCTGTTACCTGCTACCGGACTTGACCTGGTTCTTTGTGTAGTCCACTTTTAAAACATGAGACTCATTATTGGTAATTTTTCTGGAGGTCGGGTCGGCCACAGAGTTTTGTCGACAATCTTTGTTTGAAGCCAGGTTTATACTATACCTTCGTCGACGTGTTTTTGACCCCTAGATATATCTACGATGTGAGTGTCACGCTAATCTCTGGCTGCGGAGTTGCGTTAGCTCCCTTGTGGAATACTTTAATGGCATTATTGAACCGCTATCCTCATAAGTTTGTGGCTTATTGCTCTATGGTCGCAACCGATAGTCATCGCGGCCCAACAGACTTTAATTAAGCAGGACTGCTTTATTTTAGGAATATGGAAATGACAGATGCTTTTTTTGCGTAGGCTGATAAGTTACATCTGCTGCGCATAATGATTAAACGAGAGTAAAGAAGTTCCTGTCCTGCCTGTCATTGTCCAATCCCAGGAGCCTGAAGCAGTTTGCTCAAGTCAAAACACCCACCAGAGGGCTTTTGAAGGAATTTTTCAAGCTTCATTTGCAACTCTTTATTGCATATGGTATATACAAGATGGGATCTTTTAAACTGAGGAGACAAATCTGCTTCCGCCCGAACAAACTTTTCCATGTAATTAAACTGTTGTAAATGACGTAAGTTATTGCGCACATACGTACACAGGTTTTTAATTGTTGGCAATTCCAGTTTCACTATCTCGAACTACCAGGTGATACTAATTTTTATATTACGAATATGTAATTACCCCCATTTTTTCCTGGTTATTTTCTAAGTGTCAATGCAAAATTACTTCCGATTTCCGAGAATATGGCCCTGGACGGTTGATATGCTCCGACATGTAAGAATATACGTAGCTTAATAACACCGAAACACTCCTAAGCTTTAGTCACGTGTTTGGAGTGTGTGCGTGCTCAAAGTTCTTTATCCCTGCACGCGCTGGCCCAAGACTTTCAAGAAGTGTAATTCTAGGTATATAAGTTAGATGTAGATTTTTAAGGCCGTATAGGGTTTTAAGCTGTGTTCGAATAGACAATCTTTGAACCTGTCAGTCCTATTTAAAAAAAAAAAAACATTGTAGGAATTTTATGACTTGTGAAATGACCAAATATTAATTGTGTGTGGGATATGCACATATTTCTGTCCACTATCTTGGAGCCTTTTACGTGATTGTTATTATAGTCATGTTTAATTTTCTGGCTATTTGTTAAGTCTTCCCCTGCTTAGACCATGCTGCATATTCATCAGCATCTTAGAATATTTGTGCCTGAAGGGTATACGGTAGAATGACTCCGATAAGACTTCTTTGGCGAACTTCCGATTGCAAGTTCTAGACTCACGCGCAAATACAGTATGTTGATCAGAGCACGGAGCTGCCATATCAGTCGGGCCAAAATTGAAGCGATGCACGAGCCCTTTCATGAAAACAACACTGTGTACGTACCGTATACTCAACCACAATCTGGATATGTTGTATAAGGTCTAATAATACACGGGCACATTCAAGAAACCTACTATCAAGTTTTCGACACTATAATGTGTTATCAATTATTGAGTTGGACATGATTGATGAAGAATCCTCCTTCGCTTATTTATTTGCCCTGCCAACGGACCACGGACGTTTATGTTTTCAAATTCCAAGTATTTTCCTATGCGCGACCAAGGTATAGCCTGGTTCTCACTACAATACTGCAGTATAATAAGATTATGATGTCGCATTTATCCCGGACGAGCGGTCTATACGTACCCAAAATGGCGAAGGAATGTGTCGAAGCATCATTTGAACTGTTCAAAATTTTGAGTAATACCCGTGCAAGGACTGCCAAATGCAGTCAGGCACTCTCGTGCGTCCTTCTCCAACATGCAACAGTTCAAGTGGAACGCCTGTGAGCATCCTCAAAAACGGCCAGAACTATATGGTCAAGACCTTGGATCGAATAATCTTCACATGTTTCACCATCTCCAAAAATTTCTGTCAGGCAAGAACCTAGCGAGTGACCAAGATACCGAACTTGGTGGCGGAAGTTGTCGACAGTCATATAGCTGGTAGAAAAATATGGTAGCACGTGACTCTAAATATTATTTGATCGACATATTGTTTGCTTCAAGTGAGAGGTCAGAGGTACGAAAAAAACATAAACGATAGGGGTTGCTAATATAGCCTACTAGCTGCGACACCTGGCGTTGCCCGGGAAGAAATGAATGAAGGGAAAACACCTGCCAGTACCCCCGTCAACTGTCTGTCTTTCTGTGTGTCCGCCCACCAATCCCATCTGTGGTCCTGCTACTCCAATCACCTTCAACCTCTCCCGCCTGTATAACGGCAACCGTCATTTGCCTGCCATCTGTAGTCAACCCCCAACACCTCCATCCTCACCCGGCCTGGGGGTGGAGCACAGATGGCAGGCAAATGACAGTTGGCAGGCGGACAGACAGACAGACAGACTCACAAACGGCTTCATTTATATAGAAGATGACATGGAATGACCCGTGTCGACATTGTGTAAGCAAAACAATACTTGCGTGGATATTACGTACATTAGATAGTCCAAATGTGAATGAATAATAGAGAGCTAGGAGAGTGAGTGAGAGAATAAACATGCCTTTGATGTGGTTTACACCGAATGTGTGAGAGAATGCATTCGGAATGTTGGAGTAGGGGAGGAGAGGTGGATCTAGGGATACGGAGGGGCGGGGGTGCTCTAGAGACAGGTGTGACTGGAGGGTAATCAGATGCATGGCCACCAGTTGAGAGAGGCAGCCAGTACAATTCCCAAAGATCCCCAACGAGCTTCAACATGAAGTATCAGTACGCTCTCAACGGTCAGCACAATAAGTCGTATCGCGAAATCCCCTATAGGACACATCGCGAAGAAATATATTGTCGCTCGTATCGTTAAATATTACAGTAATTCTTACCAAACACGACACTGTATTGTCTTGCATTTGTCATATTTTGAAACAAATTGGTAAATTTATTATAGTGCTAATGAACAAACTTTTTAGAATTTGACAGCAATGCAGTGTTAAACCTATACACTTTCAATGTCACAGGGTCACCCGTTTCATGGCCAACCAATTACGAGATAATGGAATTGACAGTAGCTTTATTACACTAAAAGTCGTCCAACAAAGTTCTAATCAGTATATGGACACGAAACAAGTGTCGTACTTGTTGGAGCGTATTCGCGAATAGCACCTGAGCATACAGTCCTATACAGTATCATGCGGACCAGAAGGTGGTTTTTCGTGGCAGCGCGTGTGACGTTTCCTTAGTGTAATATAATAATAGAACTACGTGGTGCTGATGTGTTTTCCCAGCACCAGGGATCTGAAGGAGAAGAGTCAACAGTCTCACGCTATCATGCACATCTCTGCCAGTACCGTAAAAAATAACTGGGAGGAAAATTTTTGTCTCGCATTCCGTATGTTTGCAGTGTTATTTATTTCAACAGACTTGCTCTGTTCGCGTGAAACATCGTCCTGACCATCATGCCATGCAGGGCTTGTGGCCCAGCCAACCTTTTTAAGCATTTAAGGCTAAGCGACGCGACGGGTTACGTACTTGTCGTTATCGCAGTCCTTGATAAAAGTGTTATACCTGAACAGGTTTTGCGCATTTTATCCCAGTGAGAAATGCATGCAGAACAAAGCTTTTTCCGCTTTATCTTCCCAAGATAATCATTATTTTAATCAAAAGTGTATGAACGCCCGTTTATGCCATCACATTCGCATACAACACTTGAAAATGACAGCTATAAAACGATAAGCTTCAGACCACGGCTAAAATTGAGTTACTTAATAAAATCACTGTAATTTTGAAATGTAGGGGTATCACAAGTTACTTACATCAGGCTATAATAATTATCTAGTCAGTTTACCCTTTGTACTCTTGGTTTCGTATAGGGAACCAAGAGCACAAAGGGTTAACTGTATGACTAAAATTGAGGATTAGTTTTGAAATCGCATGTCCATTATGTACTGCATTTTGGATGTAGCAAAAACATGTCCTAGAGTTTCTATAGAGTTTCCAATACTATTGCATCTATAGATACAATAGTATTGGAAACTCTCGGACATGTTTTTGCTACATCCAAAATGCAGTACATAATGGACATGCGATTTCAAAACTAATCCTCAATTTTACAATATTGAATTCATTTCATACAGTGCATCCTTCACATGCAGGGTAATGTTTTTGGCTAAATATTATAAGTCGATACCGGTATGTAACATTTTCAGGACTGTCAGAACAAGCATAAGAGGCCTCTTTTGAAGTCCGCATATGTTACACCTCTCACATTGGGCACTACTGGATACCGCGTAATGGCTATGATGCACTTCAATTTTTATTCCGCTTATTCCTAAAAGTTACAGTTATTTTTAAGCACCTTGTGCATTAGTGGAATGCCTCCATGATGGCCAGATAAAGTTATTGCTCATCTCTTTACTCGTTAGCATGAATCCGTACTGCCACACTGGTCCAGTTCCGTAAATAAAGTTAATGCAACTGTAATCTCAGGATATAAAAGGAAAGGCATACGCGTAAGCTTATTACGGGTCGTCAAAGAGCACTGCTATAGTAGGTCTGGAAACAGCACAAGCATGCGTTGCTATTCGGTGCTAGGAGTGAGTCATAACCTTCCTGTTCCTTGAAGGTAATTAGTGAAAATCACGAATGCCATAATATAATGTCGCCTGCTCGCAGATACCCGTTTGCATGAGGTATTAACGAGACCTACAGGGTACTAGTTAAAACACGCCTTTAAAAACCATCTTAATCGATGTGATAAAGCTTTTACATAAGACTAAAGGGACTTCAGTTTTAAAAAGGATTCATCACAATGGGTGTCAAAGGCAAAAATTAATAAATGTGGCTAATAATATTAGACTAATATTGTTACCATCTGAGCTTTATTAATTTCCAAGACCACATAATTCCTTTTATTTATATGAATTAACCCTAAAATGGAGCAATTGACGGTTAATCTTCGATTTTTGGAACCCATCTTTAGCCCACTTTATACCTCTTATTATTTTGTATCATTGAGCCTAGAAATATAACTACTATAGATATTGAATTCTGTTGGTAAGTCTTCCTCGCGACCTCGCCATTGCAATGATAACTATTGTGTCACATTTTGTAGGTCATTTTTTGTGTCCTGGATTTGACACCCGCTCATTAGTGTGCAAACCCTTTTTGCACAACAGAGGGTGTTGCAAAAGGTGTGCATTTCTCTCAGACGTCGGTTACGTGCGAATTCTAATATGAAATTGATATACTTGATATAAAAGTAATTTCTAGATTAAATAATTGGCGTACTATTATTTCTTTAATGGAGCCAAAAATAATTTTTAGCTCCATTTCTGAAATAATAATACGCCAATTATTTAATCTAAAAATTACTTTTATATCAAGTATATCAATTTCATATTAGAATTCGCACGTAACCGGAGTCTGAGAGAAATGCACACCTTTTGCAACACCTTCTGTTGTGCAAAAATTATTTTTGGCTCAATTAAAGAAATAATAGTACCCCAATTTTGGTTTTACCCCCACTCCCAGCTGTTTAATGGGTTGCCTGACGCTCAGGATAGGCGACCTCTAAGTACTACCCTACAGCCAGGGTAGCATGTGAAAATATCATGTGACTATCTCCGCAAATGAAGCCGAAAGCGGCAACTACTCTCCTAGGCGTGTATCTGCTAAGCTAAAGGATAGGCCGCCGCACAGTGTTTGATATCAGAAAAATCTCGATCGAAAATGATAACTCCTCAACTAAACCGTTTAATCACTAAAAAACATGTCTCCCCATGTTTTCGGGGTCGCTGCGCTGATTTCCAATATTTGGTTAATTTGAAGGTTTAGTTGAGGAGCTATATTTTCGATGGTGGTTTTTCTGATATCAAACACTGTGCGTCGGGAAGAACCTATCATGGGATAGGTTAGTGCAGCTGCCACATTCGGTCTCCCATTATGAAAGTCCTTCCAAGCGAAATCCCTAAATCAGCTAAAATAATTTGTAAGAAATTCAACCGAAATCTAAATGGGAAAGGATATATACTGTACACACATTTTTAATATGCACTCTTCAACATTACCATTATAACTGTAGTGTATAAGAGCAACAAGCCTGAAGCCGGAATAAATATTATTATGGCCAAAATGTGGTTCTACAATATTTATACGTTCATTAAAATAATTATTGTTTATGAATTGTGAATGGCAAGGTCAGTGGGTGGACAGTCCCTTGGGTGTATTTACATCTACCAACTCAGTTTTGGCTTCTCGTTAATATTCCCGTAGCTTCAGGATATTTGTTAGCAGTTAGCGTACCGGTACGCCTATGTGTAAAGCATGCCGTTGTATGATCAAGCCTGAAGACCGAGTCGTTCAGTAGTTATGGCCGAGATATTGCTGGAAATGGCAGTAACCAATATTTTCATGTTTTTGAAAAGTAGAATTCATTGGTTCAAGGCGGGAACTGATTAAATAGCGCAAGGAAAGAAGGTCAGATTAAACCATAATTTTATTTATTTATTTATTATTTATTTTACCCCATTGGGAGAATCAGCGCTCCATTAGGGGGGTGGAATACCACCATTGGATGGGGCCAAGGATAGGGAAGGAAGGAAGCGGCTGTGGCCCATTATGCGGAAACGATCCCGGAATTGTCCTGGGGGGACCATGGAAAACCACAGAAAACCACTGTCAGGATCTCCGGCCCCGGGATTCGAACCCAGGACCTCCCGATTAGCAGTCGGACGCCTTAATCACCATACCACTGGTTTTTGGAACTACGAATATTTTGAATGCAGTTGTTTTTCATCACAAATATTATCTGATGTCTACGACGCAGAAGTTGCCCCCTCTATCCACCCCTGCCGGTGTAGCAGTCTCCAAAGCATCCATCCGAAAAAGATATCATCATCATCTAATCAACTTCCCAAGAGAGGTGAGGAAGGGTCTGCCACAGGAACATTTCGCATCTCTCCCAAATAGCGTCGAATAAAATAATTCCGTTAGGTTTATAAACACACTTTCCCGTCGCCTCGTCGTCATCTCGCCTAATTACCAACTCCACTCACGCTTATACGATTCTAATGGTATCGCGATGAGGCGTATTAGGCTATCCAAATTCCTGCGCATAATATTGTCACTTCATAAGAAATGTGCTCGTTTCATCCGGACCTTTAATGAGGTATACGGTTATAGGAAATACGCAATTCGGGTCTTGCACAGTCGAGAACCCAATTTACCTTTTGCGCTGCTTCATAAGCGTACCGCTCTAATAATGAGAGTACTTAATATCATCTCAAGCAAATGATGTATCGGTACTTTTACACCTCAATTTTTAAGAAGAGGCTAAGAAAAAGCAATAGGGGTCAGTGGTATATTAATAACATACTGTTGCATGGTCTCGTTGACATTTATTTCTATGACCTTTTGGCTAACTTGGAGTATGCATGCCATGCTTCTGAATAATCTTGTCAATCCTGTAATATTATTGTAAACTAGTTGCGGCACCCGGCGTTGCCCGGGAAGAAAATGAATGAAGGGAAAACACCTGCCAGTAGCCCCGTAAAAATTTTCACGCACAGAGAGCCGCCATGAGAGTTTTCCCAGCCGTTTTGGACTTGGCAAAAAGTCGACTTTTGCACGTGCCACCTTGTTCATCTGCTCCTCATTAAGCCGCCGGAGAACAATAGCATCTCTCCGGCGCTCCCTTCCCCCACCTGCTCACAATCTGGATGTACTCTAATCCCACCTCAGCTGCAACCCCTCCCGTCCTTCCCACCCGGACCACAGATGGCAGGCAAATGACGGTTGGCAGGCGGACAGACGGACAGAGAAGACAGACTCACAAACGGCTTTATTTATATAGAAGATATGGCATAAGTAGCCGTTTTCAATGCTATGACACAGGAGCGCGTAAGCAAAAAATCTTAGAAGTGAACCAGGATGGTTCCCCGCCGGGAATCGAACCCGGGACCCATGAATGGCTCTACCACTGAGCTACGGGGAGAGAAGCTGTCACTTCCTTTCCATTTTTTGCACTCTGGACTTTTTTTATTATTTTTTTGATGAATCTTCCCAGAACGGCCCGTGATTTTCTCCTTCAGAACTCAAGCCCGCTGAGGCCAAGACAGAAATAAGACGTAGGATGCAAGGGTTATAGCTTCTGATGTAGTACCCCCTAAGCAAACTAGGCATGGATATTGAAGGCTGGTGGCTCTAAGGTCAACATTTTGTCAAGTGGGATCATGTATATATAAATATGGAGAGTGGAAGGACCCAGTTGAGTATAGCCTCTGCCAAAAGAACCGTAGTGATATTTTCATCAAAATACTATGACATTCACGGATGCATGTAGGTGTATAAGCCTAACTTTATAATATGATAGACAACATTGGAAACAGTCATGGCAAGATATGGATCTAACCACATCAATCACAATTAATCAATTGCCGAGCGGGAAAGGGGATGATTGGGACCTGAAGTCTTCGAATTTTCGTAAGGAAACGACGTAGGTGCCTATTGCACGCGACTTTCTAGGCTCCTTCTGCACACCGTAATTACCCAATAAAGACATTAATTTATCCCATGTCCTAGAGGGGCATTAGGTATTATCAGGACGGGATCAATATTGTTAATTATTACGGGAGAAGGAAGCAGGGCAGTGGTAACACCCACGTATAGAAAGGTTCCGGGTTCGATCACAAGGGTGGACTTTTCTTTTTATGGGTTGGATTTCTTCGGGGCAGTCGCGGGTGAAGTGTTCGATAGAGGAAGATAGGTCAAAATGGAGTCACTGAACCAGCATAGCACATGCTGTTTGGCGTTAGGGTAATACTGGTATCACTTGTCAAAACCGGCATCGGCACAGAGTCCTTATACGAGCCTGTTCTAACGATGTGTAATGGTGGTTAAAGGGAAATGGGACGTTCAACACTAGCTAACGTCACCTCTCTCGTGCCAGAAGCTACGTGCCAGTATTTCATTATCCTCGGCAATTACCAGAGCAGAATTTATGCCGCCTAGAAGCACATTCTGATGTTAGCCCGTATTTAACCCTGATATATTATGGGTTTAAAGTATAGCGGGAATACTAATTTTTGAATTTCTTATATGGGCTAACTATATAGGAAGCAGCACCTGAGCTAGTTTCATACTGTAAGAAATGCTCTATTTTAAAGGACTGTAATACATATTCGTATTAGAGCAGTGCAGTGGTTCCCAACCTTTTTCGGGTCGAGACCCCCTTTTATGATAGTCAAGTAACCTGCGACCCCCCTCTCCCCCCCTCCCCGAGTATATTAGTAGATGTTGGGGAAAAAACCTTCGCGATAAAATTTCCTATAAAATTTTTTGATTAAAATTTTTTAGTAATTGTTTCATTTATAAAAATTACCGCAGCCACGCGCGACCTCCCGGAAAAGGCTTCGCGGCCCCTTTGGGGGTTGGGAACCACTGTATTAGAGGGATATCCATGCCGGGTCCCCATTTACTATGACTAAATCCTTTAGATGACACACTGCAGTATGTGTTCAGAATGTAATCGTACTCCACACCCTGCCCCATGCCATCAGGGCCTTAACTACAGTAGAAGGGCTTACCTGATGTACAGTGACAATATGCGATAGCTGCACTGCTATAGGCCTATTACGCAGATATAGGACCTGCAGGGTATAGATGTGTGTGTTACTTTGTATGGGAAATATCGCAGTGTGTTTACCCAGATGCCCTTCTCCCGATATGGTCAAATAATAAACAATACCGAAGCAGGTTGGTGTAGTGGTTAAGGAGTCCGACTGCTAATCGAGAGGTCCTGGGTTCGATTCCCGGGGCCGGTGATCCAGACCGCGTGGTTTTCTGTGGTTTTCCATGGTCCCTCAGGATAATTCCGGGGTCGCTTCCGTACAATAGGCCACAGCCGCTTCGTTCCTTCCCTAACCTTCTCCATCCATTGTGTGAAGAAAATTTTCAGGAAAAATTGAGTGGTAAAATGGTGGTATTCCACCCCCCTACTGGAGCGCCGATTCTCCCAATGGGGTAATTTAAAAAAAACTAAATAATAAACAACGTTAATTTTATGAAGAAGGTAAAAGTTGTATTGGAATTACAGCATGTATTGAAAGGCTTTAAATGTTTAAACTCATCAGTCGAGTGTTTCCTCTATTGATGGTGGTTTTTTCTCAGAAACTCTGGGAATATTATTTTGGAAGCTTATTGGTGCAGCGTTAATTTTTTAATTGAAGAGGTGTAAAGTATTTAAAAAAGTGCTACACTTTGGGTACCGGGTACCATGCTTTTGGCAGGAGATTGCTTTGTAATGCTCAAACAGGGAATCAGCATCAGTGTCCTAACTTTAAACTAATTTGGGGGGGGGGGGAATCATATCAATATGCATATCAATATTTTAAAGGTACCGGTATATTTTTGGCCTTTCACCCCTTCAATTATTTTGGAAGCAGTCCTTTGAAGTCCCATATACCGTACACTCTATTTTTTATGTAGGCGATAATTAGATGTGATGCAATGCTGAAAGTGCCGCAAAAATGTAGTACAGCTAGGCATGTAGGATGTGATTCTGCTGGACGAGAGGAATGCAGGTTTTGTCAGGATGAAATCCCACCATGCTAATGCAGGACATATAAGCTTCATAAACTTACTGTAGGCTGATCCCAAGGCCCTCGATTAATTTACATTACTTCATTATTTCATGTTCAGTTAGCTATCCCTTCCCCTTCATTTCCCTATCCGACCTGCCTCCCCATTAACTCAATCATGTCTCAAGTGCGTAATTATGAAAAGACACAATTTATGTTATTCAGGCTACTAACATTATTTTTTGTCACTTTCCTCGACAAATGGTATATTCAACACTGTGTTAGTGTACTGTACTCATTATCATAATATCATATAAAAATGCCAACGTCAATATATTCAGCGGGTTAGAACACTGATCTTCGTAAACTGAACGTATAGCCTGTAGCAAAGAGAAAAACAACTTAAACCCGAGGTGTTTTTTTTTTGTAGCCGATGAAAGTCGTAATGAGGCAAACAATGAAAGAGTAAAGCAGAAACATCAGCGTTTAATTAGGTTCAGTGTAGAGTTGAAAGTGTTTCTAGTGATGACACGCGAAGAATATTATGTTGCTTAAGATTATTCGGATAATTAGTATTTTGCACTCTCTGCTGCTTTCGGATGCTTAGGTTTAAACTTTCTGAAAAATCTACTCACCTACCTCTATATCAGGCCACCACTTGAGTAATCTCTCCCCGTTTTTGGTGTAGCCCAAGTGATGCCAAATGTGCTTGATGTCAGCCTCAACTCCTGCTTGTTTCTGAGACCCTGTTGGAGAAAGGTAAACGAAGAACAATATAAATGTATCATTTAGATCTTAAGTACAATAATTGCCTTCGATAATAATTGCCAAAATGTCGAAATCTACTGGAAAACTATTGATGTCTTTACTGGTGGTCAGGTTTTCCAATGAAATTGTCTTCATATTTTTGATACCTGTACTGAAAGCTAAACTATCGGTTAACTCTAACCACAGGCAGTGCCGGATTTACCCTCGGCCGCCCCTAGGCAGTTGAGACCCCCNACCCCCCCCCCCCCCCTATTCCGCTTAAATTGTCAGTTTTTTTTTGTCGAGTTCTCTCCTTCAATTCATTAATTTTATACAAATATTTATACAGCATTTTCAACTCTTTCAACTTTAGGCCGTCCCTAGGCTTTTCTGCCTAGTGGCAAATCCAGCACAGGGAACCCCCCGGCAAAATCTTTGAAATTTTTAGATGATTTCGCCTTTATTTCCAATTATTGTAGCCTATTTGAAAATGGTAAATCCGGCGCTGCTTCCAGTTGCGTAATTATTAATTATTAATTTTTCGTTAATTTTTTTTTGTATACCTAAATTTGCCGCCCCTTGAAATTTGCCCTGACCTTGCCTTGCCGTAAATCCGGCGCTGACCACAGGAGTAATCTATCGCCCGATATATGGCCATCGAACTAGGGATCTACAGGGTGTTCATGAAAAACACCGACAAACTGATAACCAGTGGCCAATGGTAACGTGAGGGTCATTTTATGTAGAGGAGTCATTATGTCTACACCGCCTCATTACTGAGATAATTGACTCGTTTCTGATTAGCGATTTTTGCCTAATCGCTCCTTCTGACTTTTTAATAGAATTTACAGGTGTAACTAGCCATAGAGGCCTTACCACCTGTGGGCAACAAACCAACAAAGTCTGGCCCCCAGACCTTCCAGACCCTTGTGACTGGGGAAGGGTTCGTTGGGTGGCCTAACTTCCAGGATATTTTATACTACCTGTTTGAAGGCAATTTGCGCGGTAATGAGGCGGCCCAGGAATAATCACTCCTCTACATAATGTGATCGTCTGGTCCCTAGGTCGGGGTGATATAGGTGTGTCGGTGTTTTTCATGAACACCCTGTATAGTATACTGTACTACCGAAGCAGGTTGGCATAGTGGATAAGGCGTCCGACTGCTAATCGGGAGGTCCTGGGTTCGAATCCCGGGGCCGGCAACTCTGACCGTGGTTTTCTGTGGTTTCCCACGGTCCTTCCAGGAAAGTTCCGGAGTTGCTTCCGTAATTAATAGGCCACAGCCGCTTCCTTCCGTCCCTATCCTATCCCAAAGAGCACAGTAAAATGAAAAGCAAAGAGTTCCAGGCAAAACAAACTTCCCCCCTAAAGAGCCGATGGCTGATAACGGGGTATGAATTATTATTAGTATACTGTACTGGCAAGTCGACATTGATGTAATGATTTATTCTCAAGGTCACTGATAGACCTTATATCGCGTGTTACTCTGCAGTCTTTCAGTATGCTACTCGTATATGTTTAACAAAAGCTATTAATGTCACGCGTGGTTCCTTACCACTCATATAGTACTGTAGATGTTCATTCCAGAGTCAAAATTGCCTGTAATAATAGGGTTTGAAAGTAAAAAGTATGTGTAGGAAAGAAAGGGCAAATTATTTGAGAATCATACGATGTATGTATGATGTTTGCTTAGGTCTTGCCCAACTTCTCTAACGCGAGTCTTTTTTGAGCTTCTTGACTTTTCCTTATACCCCTTGTCGTGTGCATCATCGATTAGCACGCCTGTATAGTACAATACAGTGCACCAAATCACCAAAATCTCTTCCAAAACGCTACAAATTGAACCGCTGTGGCATAATGACATAAATACCTCTGATCCTAGGCGCGGTTGCGAGGAATAACATCCTAATAATAGTAGCAGCAATAAAACCTCTTTTCAAGATTTGTACAGTATATGGGTCAATTGCGTGCCTCTGAGTAGATTTATGTGATGGTACAGTACTATCAAGTGCATGGATGTACAGTAAAAAGCTACACGGTAAGAGCAAATGCTTGAAGTTTTTCTCACCCTAATAATAAACATGTTCTGGCATGCTGCTTTGGAAAAGGCACTACACTTACATGCTCCTGAAGGCATGATTCTCATCTGTCACTGATATACGTAGAGCATACTTTGGTATAGGAAAGGGTCTGGCCTACACACTTTTCTTGCGTGTGGATTTAGGGCAGAAGTTTGGGTGGTTTAAATATTTATAGAACATGCGTGATCGTGTATAGTCGACTCTAATAGTAATGTAGAAGTTGAATATGAAATGGCATTGAAGGATTATAAACTGTGGGTTTCTGTTTTGCATGTCTCACACTCATTTCTCATGCAAAAGGCTTTGAGTGTTTTCCACTCATATGTTGTAATCAGTGAGGTATATTAATTATTCAATTTAGAAGTATTTAATGACTTGTCTAGGTTAATGGAACACTATTAGTTATTATATTTTCAACGCGACTGAAAAATAACAACTACCTTTTTCCAATTGCAGTTGGGTCACGAATGTTGGTAACATTGAAATATTTCCGGTTTTTTGGAGTTCATTAAGAGTGGCGGTCATGCTCACTGGCCGTCTCTCCATGTAGTGGTCATGGAAAAACTGCGGTGGAATCGGCCGCTCATTCAGCCGTACTCTCAGGATCATTTATGATTCTAGGCAACCAGCAATCAGTGTGAATAATGTGCAAGGTGTACAAGGTGTGATACACCAAACAACTTTGAGCACCTTTTTGAAAAAATTTCTCACACTGATGAATAAGCATGTCCACTTCTTTATTGGAATATGTTATTATTAATAAAATTCTACACTGAAAATAATATTATTCAAAAACTGATATATTATCGTGATAAAATAAACCACTATTAAAATTACTATACTATTAAAGGTAGCTTCCGACAACCAAAAGGCATTGCTCCTTTTGGTTGTCGGAAGCTACCTTTAATAGTAGCCTAATTATACAGTATCCAGTGCATGGAACCACAGGCGTTAAATAAATCCCTGCACGGTTCAATAATATGTAAATTCAAAGCAACACTGTGGCCTAGTGGTTAAGGGTTTGGTTACCCTACATCTGAAGTCCCGAGAACAATCCCCAGATTAGGTGGAGGATTTAGGGCTATACTTGTCTTCTGATCCGACAACGATTCCTGGAGTGAAAAGGCCACTTAAGCACCTGCCAGTGAGAATATGTAGTAGTCTAACCAAGAACGAGAAGCAGTCCAGACTTATCTAAATACCATCCTCACACACTAACCTCCAAGCAGAGTTGCGAGGTAACTCTGCTCTGAAAACCTGTTCCACAAGTAAAACTGTTTGTACAGTGTTGAACATTAATCGCGTCGTACTGCTAGCGACATTTTCCGTTGCGGAAGACGTGCAAATCGAAGTGACAGAGTGCGAGCCATGCAAGAAAGAAATGGTAGGCCTCGGGTGACGTCACCGGCTGGGGAACAAGCCTTTTTCTCGATTGTCACTCAGCCGGTGACGTCACCCAAGGCCTACCTCTTCTGATTCGCACGGCTCGCACTCTATCACTTCGATTTGTACGTCTGCCGCATCGGAAAATGTCGCTAGCAGACGCGATTAATGTTCAACACTGTACTGCCTATAGGTTTGCAGCGACCTGTTGGTCAATAGAAAGGAACTTAATTGTAACGCATAGTAACGCATATATAGCTTATTCCCGTCTCCCCCCACCTTTATTCCTTTCTCTTATCTCGTGACCTGCAGGCCATTATCTGTCACATGCCCTAGCACTGTGGGTGATCAATGATCATAAAACCCAACCTAACTCCTTCAAATCGGACACTCCCCGAGTTTTCCTATATCGTCTCTCCCCTTAACTTTCTGAGTCGTCATCCAGTTCACCTGGTGGACAGTTCTCTTATCATTCTAGGCTCGGTTTGTGATTACCCGGGTTCTTTTATTAGCCTTAATTCATCCCCTGCCCTCTTGCGGTAGGGTTATTATGTAATATATTTGGATGATACTTGCACTCTGTTTGGATCGCTTTTTGGATAACAGCGATACTTATGTCTGATCGTAAGAAACCATTGCCTGCTACACGAACAGCAGTCAACATATACAGTGCTACTGAACGTACTAGTTGGCCCAGGCCTGTCAGCAAGAATATTATTTAAGCTGAAACTATGGTGGTACAGGTGGCAGGAAGTTTGAATCAAGCTTGAACATTCCACTCCCAATCAATGTTATTGTGGCTTTACTACGGGCAATTGGCAAAGCATACAGATATGTGAACAATCATCTCGTACGGGCGACACTCCACCCGTTGGGTTGGCGCCAACCGATTAATATTAAATAATTTTGAAAAGTCATTGACAGCATAATTATTTTTAGCGCTGCGTGATCACAATGGGCTGTATAGTTAATGAATGTTCGTCATTTGAGTTCTCTTTGGCATTATTGCCATATATCCGCATCAAAGGCAATGGTACAGCGTATTAATTATTTTGCGTGGAATCATAATGCAAATATAATATTGGCATTCTACATGTTTACATTGAAGCTAGACTGATTGGTTAATAGGCGCCCATCCTGCGATCCTGCATATTACGGTATATAGCCTCCACAAAATTATGGGAGAACAAGTGAAATTAATGCGACTCATAACGTGGAACATTTTTCTTTAAGATACTGCACCTGCGGGTAACAACGCCATGTGTCATATAAGGTAACTTTTCTGCTTCTGGCCTGCTATCAATATCTGGTAATATATGGCGATATGATTACCTTCATAATTGACCCCTATTGTGGTGTATAATTTGGGTCCCGCTAAGTGACCCGTAGCGGTTGTAATAAAATATCGGAAGCTGACGTCACTCGAGTCATCACCTCGCCTAGTATTTTAGGTCAGTGTTTTACTCACGATTAAGCCGTGCTGAAATCTAATAACCTGATGACGTTGCTTGCATGGCTGTGTATGAGCAATTAACGCAGGTTAGGAGTGTGGCATTAAAATAGCTGTCAGATTTGGTACTTATTAATTATAGGCTGCGATGGTCTTTCCTTCTTATTTATTGTTGGCACCACTATAAAAATAACACTGGTAAGGATACTACTCCCAGAGATTCAAGCGGGCATCAAAGTGTGATAATCAAAAATAATTTTGTCTACAAACAACTTGCAAATTATGTGAATATTGAAGATTTTGCAGCCGAAATTGTGTTTTGCTGGTTGCTGCTGTTATGTGTGTGTGATCAGCACATTTCACTTTTAAGTAAGGTGAAGTGGGGTAAGTGCATACACGGGGTAAGTGCATACACGGGCCGCCATATTGGAATGAAAATGGCTGACGACACCAAAACGCGTCCGGGGATGTTATGTGCAACTGCACAAAGAGTGCCTGACGCGTTTTGGTGTCGTCAGCCATTTTCATTCCAATATGGCGGCCCGTACGTGTATGCACTTACCCCGTGTATGCACTTACCCCACTTCACCTTACAGCTATGTTCCTCACCAGAAAGGAATATCACAGCCTGTAGCGGTACACTTTGGATATTCGAATAAAATGTACAGAATGTACAGTACCCTTCCTTTTGAGTTGGTAGCGATGGATTGCTGCAATTGGCTTTAAAGATGAAACTTCCCCATCGCATCAAGTTTTCATGATAATCATTTTTTAATATCCCAAAACTTGGTTACGGTGTGTGAGGGGAGGAATGTACACACATTATATAACTAAACAAGGGAGAGATTGTTGGTTATATCTGCCAAAGTTGGTGACCCGGAAGATCGGATTTTGTCCCTATATGAGCTACCAGGTATAATTATTGCTTATGAAGGACATGGTCGGATGCAACACTTGGTTAGAATAATTTCGTGACAAGTGGTCACTTAGCGATATTTTAAAGGTTTTCTCATTCTGGCATCTGTTCCTATCTTTTTCTGATGTCCAATCCACCATTTAACTAGTTCGTTTTAGTGACGTCAGAAATTCTCCACCCACTTCAGAAGCTATAGACGTACAGTACTGTACGTCAATTCTGCAAATATTACAGTATGCTTGTAATACAAATTATTCGCTTGTGAAAAAACACAGCCCTATAATAATATTGCAAAGGAAAATTGTTTCATCGAGTTGTATTTGATAGATAACTTGTAGTTTTCTCGTATTCATATAAATTAAGCATGTATGATGGAAAGGAAGTTACTTGGTCTTTGCAGATATCTTTACTTGAGCCTTTTGGGTATGCATTCCTTTTGGAACAAAATGTAATGAATTTATTTGCTCTCATGACATACCGTACAGTAGGCAACATTTCAGTTGCAAATTAGGCTACATGGCAAAGTGCAGACAGCATCGGTTCAAGGTGCAAAGTGCACGGTTTTAGCAATTTAGTGAATATAATTATGATGGAGCTTGATGTAAATCATGCCTAATTGGGTAATCGATATGTGCCCCAAAAATAACACGAGTCAATAAGCATTTTATTCATTGCAACGATACGGCGACGCAGAGCATATACAGTAAAATTATTTATACATACCGGTACCGGTACTGTACTCTAATTGACTCTTTATTTCGGATCGGGTCCCGTCGCTAAATAAACTCCCCTGAATGTGTTCTTAGCAAAATTCGAATAAATAATGACTATAATATCGACCATGCTGAAATGAGTCATTTATGTAAATCTATGCACATTACATGTTTATTTAAAATGACAACTGCAGCCTTTTAAAAATGCATACAATTGGAGATGTAAATGCCCACTCTCTGATGTGACCTGGGGTGAATATGTTGGAGCGTAAGGTAGACTTCAAGTGCCACTGATTTTGTTCATTTCTGCCTTGAAGGAAGAAAAGCGCACGAAAGGTCCAACCTTTCCCTCCACCCATCCTATAGCTCTCTCAATAAGAGTGACTTTCATGTGCTTCCCTCTCTGCAAGGCATAAACACGGACAGACCCGATGTTTATATTCAATGTTGCAATAACAGATTTGGTCTTGAGCCAGCAGTAAAAGAACTGTCCACGAGTTATGAGGCTGGGAATAAGCAGCAAGGGCATCCTATACACTGCACTTAGAAAAATAATATGTTGATGACCAAGCCGTATGGTTTGTCATTTTTACATGACGTCACTAATTACAGAATAACACAAGTGGGTTACTGTGGAATGTTGCTGATGTAAATTAAATATGTGCCATATGAAGAGGTACCATAATACATTTTTATTGTCATTAATTATTCCAGGCTGCTTTGTCAAGGTGGTAGTATAAGGCGTAATTGGTGTAATTAATTATTATTATTGGTTTTGGCATGGCTATAACACAATGTTTCCACGCGCGGAAGGTCCATAAAATATTAAAACCCATGATTTGGTATGCAACTCTACAGGCGTCGTCGGCTGGCAGAGTATTGCAACTTTTAACTTACCCGTTAAAAATACATTGAATTGTGATTATACCATGTGAAACCTCTCGTGAGATTTATAGTACAAAATTGCCACATTTCAAATATCGTTAAATCGGATATAATTTAAATTCAGAATGCTTGCGCTGGCGGGGCCCAAGAAATAATAAATGAATATCTCAAGGCCTATAATGTGCCAAAGATTTTTCTACTATAGTCACACATTAAAAATTAATTCCACTCGATATCTTAGAGCCAATTTTAAATATTTAATACTCGCGTGCGACGCAGGCAAATGTTTGCTCTTATTCCCTACCGAAATATATGTTGGTATAGGCTATAGCAAGTCCAGCAAATCCAAGCAAAGAGGCAAATTCCAAGACAGTCCGAAAAGGTAACTTCGGATTGCATCGAGTGAGGACTGCGAAAATTGTGCCATTCAAAAGCTAACGTACTGTACTACGCTACAATAAATATTGGCCAACAATCATCGTGAACGACGATGAGTTGTGAAAAATGAGCTTCAAGTTGGTGAAAAGTTAAAAAAAATTAATAATCTCATCGAAATTGCATGCGAAATCTCAACAGCAATACAAGAAACGCATATCAGACAAAAATAGCAGCTCGTAAGGAACAATAGGAGCCCAAGAAGTCAAAAATGCAGAACCGAAGCATGTTGGGGGAGTGGATAAGGCGTCCGACTGCTAATCGGGAGGTCCTGGGTTCGAGTCCCAGGGCCGGCGATCCTGAGCGTGGTTTCCTGTGGTTTCTCACGGTCCTCCCAGGAAAATTCCGGGGTCGCTTCCGTTATAAATAATAGGCTACAGCCGCTTCCTTCCTTTCCTATCCTTATTGTCCCATCCATGCGGGGAGGTGCGGTGTCGGTGGGGCGGTTCTGACCCGTACCTAGGGGCTTGTCTTGCAACCTGACCCCCTGGGGGACTGCACACGACCCCCAACATAAAGACAACGCACTTGTACCCTTCCCCTCCTCACGAATCCCTATCCTGATCCCTGCACCAGAAAAATGCCAAAGAAAATTCGCAATAAAAAAATTGTGGTAATCCACCCCCCCCNCCCCCCCCCCCCCTAAAATGGCTCTGTTCCCTCAAATGGGCTAAAATAAAAAATAAAAAAGTCAAATGCAGAACCACCGAGAGCGCCTTCGAATCGAAATATCGAATCCATTCGGTTATGTGTGTGGAGTATGCGACAAACTGTGGTTTCGATACGATATGAAGCAAGTGAAACAAAAATTATAAGACGAAACATTATCACCAATTTTTGTAACGGTCTGCTTTTTGTGCATACTACCTGATGCCCCCCAGTACTGTTCTTATTTTAAAGACGTACTAGGGTCCAGTTGCCAAAATGTGGCAAAAGTAAAAGTGGTAAGTGTGGTAATTGCAGCAGAGAGCGGGAGAGGGAGCGGATCCGACGGCAAATGGGTACGGTAAGCGAGTCGCCACCAGGTCGCCACCAGCCAGGAGGTGGCGCCCTGAGCGCCGTGCGGCGAAAATGGGAATTCCGTGGAGCCGGCTTTTTTGAGGTTTTGGGGGTATTTCGCATTTGACAAAGTCCCTCAGCACTTTTTCCAAAAAAAATAAAAATACGGCGTGCAAATTTAGAAAACGCGGACTAAATTTTGAGCCCACTCCCAACGCTGTAGGCCGTACGGTGCGGGAGGAGTTTCCACGACAGTCGGGTATTAATAATATATAGATTCGCGTCAAAATCAAAACCTGCGGCTTGTATCCCCGGCACAACGGAATGTGTGTGTGTGTGTGTGTGTGTTTTTTTTCAATGTTAGAGTAGCTTACCAAATTATACCACATTTATTTCTTAATTATTATATTTTTCACTTATAGTAGAGGGATAAATTGGGTCAGTTATCAGTACAGTGGAGCATTAAACATTGCATACGGTACCGTAAGTAAAAGGAAAAATTACAGGGAATACCCGTTTTACGCCGCTCCATTTTACGCCGTTTTACATTAACGACAGTTTTAAAATTACACTTAAAACTTGTTTGAAAGATTTTTTTTGAACAATTTGAATATAACAGCAGAATCTAAACATAAACACATCGCTGCAACACTTCTGAGTCCAAACACACAACCGTGTTTTTCCTGGTGCCTTGTGGTAGGTTGTTGGTCTCGGTACTCCCCGAAGTACTGTAACCGTTGTTAAATATCCAACGTGTACTGCAGTTCTTGCCATTATTAGAAGGGACAAGACAAGAGCCATCAGAACCTAATGGCCATCAACCTGGAACATCCCATTCATCAATGTTTCAAATATTCGGCATTAAAAACAGCAATATTAACTGCCTATAGGAAATATTTGGAAATTTTGGAACCTATCTCATTTACTTACATTACGATAATATTTTGTCTCGTTTTTGCTGCATTAATTTTTGCTGTTTATTAAAAACGTAACTGAAACGAGTAATTCCTGCATTGGGAAACTTTCACCGCAATCAGAAGTAATGCCGCGGACGCCCAGATCCGTACGAGGTCTACTTCTAGTGGTGGCAAACCTTGAAACTCCCATCGAGGTGACAGTTCACAAGTGTAAATATTATTTTTAAAATTTTAAATCATAATAATCAAAATAATCAAAAGCTACCGGCAGAGTGGAGAACTTCTTAATTTCATCTGTATTTTGTTATGTGTATACTGTATGCAGATTATTATTCTTAATCTTCATTAAACTACTCAATATTATAATATTGTGTCCCATACCGTATATGGCCAGATATGGCCCAAGATATTTCTACCCCACTTGTCATGGTCGTCATACCCTAAAGCTGGTTACTTGACTCCTATTACCTTGTCTGCTACCTTATTCAGGAGAGAAACACTATAGCCTCCTCGGACCTGGAGTATCCTGTAGTAGGATACACAAGTTTTATAAAAAAAATCCGCGGCAACGATTGATACTGTCGCCTCCTGCCACCTGCTGGGCATACCTGGAAGTAATTCTGATACCATCGCTCATAGTGCGTCTGAAAATGGCGTCCACAGCTCTCTTTTTCAGCAGAGCAAGTTGGCATGGCGAGAGTCGTTTATTGAAGAACGCACATGAGTGAGATCATGGCCTAAGAATACTAAGGTCTGATCGCTCCCTCTTATCGCCTGACGGGGCGTTTTGCATGAGGTGCTCATTTGAGAGCGCCATGAGACTCCCTTTCACTGCTAAATTATGTGGCGACCCTACCGGACTACGCTGAACTAAGGTAGAAGAGAAGCGATTAGAGTCGATATATGCCATCGATAATTGGATCCAGAACCATGATCCCAGGACCTGTATACTGGACCCCGACGCGACGTCTCGAGTTCAATTCGAGACGTCGGGGTCCAGTATACAGGTCCAGAATAAGGCCATGTTCTGGTCTTCTGGACCATGGTTCTGGATCTAATTATCGATGGCATCGACTCGAATCGCTTCTCTTATGTGAAATCAATCTAAATGGAACCTGAACTTTGGATCCAGGGCACTACTTTAAAAAATAATGTAACTTTTGCAGCAGTGAAAGATATGTGCAAGTCATTCTCCATTTTATGACTCAGTCGAGAATATATGCCAGTGTTCAGTGTGGTACACTTGCTAGCCAAATTTTTATATTTATCCCTGCCTCCTTCTATAGTATATAATTATGTGGAATAAAGGAAGTATGGTAGAGGTACCGGTATCGCTTAATCATATAAAATAATTAATTCACGCAATTCTGTTTCTTACCGCAAAATAAAATTGCGCTTTATGAAATGTTAAAAAAGTACAACATTGTGTGCTAATATTGATTTGGATGAAAGTTCCAGAAAAACAAATATCATTGTATATTCGGAGGGGATTCGGATTCCCAAAAGCACTGCCCTGTCGAAACAAGGAAAAAATAAAATCACGTCAGCTATAACTCTTGCATGTAGTGATGTGTACAGCCGCAGCAACCTGTATATAGGCCTATACTGGGTTCAGTGGGGCTTAACGTCGTCGGCCTATTTCTGCAGCGAAGGCTCAACACCGACTCCAGGGGGTGGTCCTCCTCCTGGAAATTTGGCCACTCTGGGGATCTTTAACGTGCAGTCGCGCAATGTCACAAGCACACGGGACCGACGGCTTTACTTCCCCTCCGAAGGAAGGCGCACTCTCTCTTTTCTACCACCCGGAGAAAAGTCACCGACCTCGCCCGGGTTCAAACCCACATCTTTGGGACCAGAGGCGAGCGCGCTAACCACTAGTCCACTGTGCTAGAGTATTATTATTGTGTTGACCTCAAAGAGACACATCTATATAATAATTATAACGTATCCTAATACTTTTCTTGTTGGAAAATAACATTGACAACTCATTTTGAACTGCAATACAGCAATATACAGTAAGAATTACAAAGTATTACATTAATCAAGTTATATCAATACACAATTACCCTATACTAATTTTGCCAAGGTACAGCAGTGTATATAGCTGTGATTTCTCACAAAAAAATCGATGACTTGACCCTATTCTTCCTCGACTTCTCTCACCTAGCTAAACTGGATGGTCCTATCTATTTTTATAAAATAATAACGGGTGGACCATCACGTTGTGGGCCCATAAGACAGGCAATAACTGTCAGGAGCCGTGGTCATGAGGGTTCCGGAAAGGAGAACTGCTACACTTCATCTTTCTCCCAAATTGACACCTTCATTTTACCTGACACCATATCTGTTTTTTGCTACTCATTTACCCACAGTAACACAACGTGACCCTCTAACTTATGGATTAAATACAAATATCATTTCCAGTTTATTAGCATTATTCACTTTGAGAGTAATAAATGAGGCTCCTGGGCGGTGCGGTGCGGTGTTCTACTATAGGTGAGTATTGTTCCCTCGATAATCATCACACAATATCATCACTTCATCAGTATTGCGACAGGCTATTGACACGAGCATTCTCGAACAATATATTATTCTTCTTCATGTTCTACTCGAGAAGATAATGCAGGAGTCGGCAGGAGTCTTCTTTCAAGAATATTACGATACCAAGCATTTTTCACGGTGCAATGGACGGAACTGCAGTAGCCCACTAAATTGTTGTGGATTAAAATCGGCATACAATTTAACCCTTATGGTTCGTGGAATGTGCAGTGAATTATATATTATTACGAACATATTCCAACCACTTAGTCGTAACTCAAGTTTTGCTACAAGATTATAGAGCACTATGGATACGCCTCATCCACGAAGGACAGCGTGAAACGAAAGATCATGCGACCGCCACGAATGATCGTGCACGTAGAGTTCATATGTCAGTTACATGCTCCTTGTCAGATCATGGTCGACCATACATTATCATCCTTGTCATGCAATTAATGAATACATACTGCAGCATGCTCCAAATACAGCTATGTACAGTAGGCTATACCATCACGCAGTGGGGGCCAACGACGTTAGAGAGAATCCCTTGGACGGATGTCATATCCATTGAAGGCGCCGCCAACGCGGTTATGAAAATACATAAGAGTGCCAAAATATGTATGGGCCTAGTGGAGACGATTTCCGCCTCTAGAATCGGCCCAAAATGCTGTGCTGCACGTCAAACAAGTGGGCTTGGCGAGCTCGTAGCTTGGTCGTACTCTAAAGCAAGTGAAGAGAAGTTACTGGGCATCCAGTGGGAGCTTTTCAAGGCAAGTCTCATTACCATCATCTCGCTCGGGAGGCAGAGATAGGCAGGTGAGGCTATTCGACTGCACTGGGCTAGAGCAGCTGGCCGACCACATCATGCCTTCACGTATCACTGCGTTTTCACACTGACAGAAGCTAAGGAAAGGCCTACCGAACTTTCATCTCTGTAGGCCTGCTTATGCAAGTAGTGCTGCCTCACAATAATTGAGTGGGTAGGCGGAAGAACAGTATATCCCACATCGAGCCAACTTTTCAGGAGAGCAAGTTAATGTTGCAGATCTTTGTGGCATATCCCTGATGTTTTACCATATTAGAATACTTATGCAAAATAGGCTTATAGCAAAATAATGCCTTCATTGCGTTGTTTTGTTCTGAGAAAAAAAAGGAGTAGCTCAATCTTATGAAATGTCATAATATAATGTTGACATTACAAGTGTCTCTGTTTTGAAATCATGTGGGATAAGCCGATGACCCAGCTGGACTTTGTGTGCTGAATTAAAATGAAAGGGGAAACTAAATTGGGCTGAATGACCCGGGTGTGGGGGATACAATAAATTGGGTCCAAGGCATGTTCTACCGAAGTTTAACTGACTGTTCTAGGCAATATTTTTATCTGTAAGACGTGACTGTGTCCAAGACCTAAGCAGGACAAACGATCATATTTACGGAGTGTTACTAGAGAAGCCATTTGTCAATATAATCGCCTGTTATCGAATCTAATTTGGACGCGTCTCTTTATAGACGCATTTTACACGTGAGAGAATAAATGGGCGAGGAAATCGATCTTCTCTTGTTTTGTTTTTTTTCCCGCAGTTTTTTCCTGCTCAAATCACGCCTCGCGGCTAAACAGGGTAGTTGTCTATGGCAATAGCTTTGCTTCCATGTATGAGTAATGTACATCAAAGAGTTGTGCCACAATCGGCGACAAGTGCTGTTGAATAGTACACGTCATTTCAAATCCAAACTTATCTAATGACACACACACAATCGACAAACAAAATATTCTCTCTCTCTCTCTCTCTCTCTCTCTCTCTCTCTCTCTCTCTCTCTCTGATGCAAGCATTTATTGCATTGTTAGTAGCTGTGATGATCATAATCCAAAAACGATTACCGTAACATATAACAGCCTTACTTGTAACACCATGATAACGTGCTAGCAATAATTATGCAGGCTGCACGATTAATAAATCCCTCTAAATAGTTATTACCCTGTACATAATTCAAAAATGATTGATGCTGTCGCCCTGATTATATAATAATAATTTTTGCGGTCTTGTAAATCGAATCAGTTGCCTAAAATAAAATTAATTTGAGAGTAACATCTAGAACTATGCTACTCGTAGTTTACTTATAATGAGAGTGGAATATATCGAGAAAAAACATGCACAGTAATTGAAATGCTTTGAATGTAAATATCGATCAAGTGAAGTAATTTCGCAGGATATTAAATGCTCGAACAAATTAAAAGAAAATACCATACAGTGATTCAGGTGTGGCAATAATCCCTTTCTTATCCGTAAGCAGGCTAGGCCTTGTGCCTGCGTGGCGTAGAACCTTTCTTATCTATGGCTTGTCAGGGAATAAAGTCGTCGGGGGTTGTGAAGAGTGGCTATAGGGTTGCTCTTATGTCGTTCCACCCCTAATCATATCACTTGATTTTAGGAACCGCATGATCACCCTCTTTCATTACTTTACTGGGGGGCTGCTCTATGTGATAAAAGTAGCCTACGACTGAAATTACTTTTCATTGATTACATACATGTCGCCTTGATTTTCCGCCGAAGGTGCGGATGAGTAGAACCAAACAGGAATCCACATATCCGTTGTGGTAAACACAGAAGTAGTGACTGAAGTATACAGCTAAGAACAAAATTTTCATTTCGTAAATAAGATACCTTACGTAGACACAAGTGACATGAACACCCTGTCGATAAAGATATTTTTATTATGTTTCATTCATTCGATTAAGACGCATTTACTAAACAGAGGAAAGGAGATTCGGACTTATTTTGACATATCCGAAACCACAGCTGGAAATAAGTATGCACGGAAAATAGAGACAGAAATTATGCATTTGCACCCTATACAGCAGTGGTGTACTTTATGGATAACTCCTCGTCAGCACTTCCCATGTGAATACGAGAAATAGATTTTTGCGATTGATCCCAGCATGGAGGACTTACTCTTGCCATTATTGTTGAACACAAATAGACCTGTTTTCACATAAGGAAAATTCACTCCAAGTGGAGCATTAATGGTTCCCAATGTATCCTGGATAGACTTTGGAACATGTTGTTCATGCTCGTGAGGAAAGGTCCACACGTAATATGTCATGATATGATGTTAAGCTAATTTAACAAGCTACTGTTCTACAAGGACTTCCATAAACTCTATTTAGCACGTGTAGGCTACTAGCCAAAAAGATATGACTACACTTTCATGGCAATTTACCGATATGATGATTACTGTGGTGATCGATATATTTTGCAATATACAGGGTGTCTCATCTTTTTTGTCCGAACAGTTATCGGAAAACTGCGCGTAGCAGTGACTTGCAAAGTGGCATACGTGCTCCCCGTTGAAAATTGAGGGTCAAGCCTGGAAAAAAGAGGGTCACACATGCCATGGGATGTATGACCCTTTTTTCCCTATTCCCCATTCCTCCGACAAATCACTGGTTGCAAGTCACTGCTTAAAAAGTAGCAGCTATGCGCAATTTTCCGATAACTGTTCGGATAAAAAAGATGAGACACCCTGTATATCGTATTTTCTAAATTACATATGAAAAATAATGGCGAGGTATTGTGGTTACGCTTTCTGTAAACTTGTATTAAATAATGTTTCTCAACGTGTTAGTGAGTGAAAGCCTCAAGAGACAGAGGCGAATTGTAGTCGTGACTGTTTGCAGCATGGCTATAATTTATTATAGCTTGCCGGTTAGGCACGCAGTTTGGCATCTAGCCAAAGTTAAAGCACCTTCAAACATGGCGTGACAGTGATCGCCTTCTTGAAAGGTTAAGGCATGCTATGCAGCTACCACTTGTTAATGTGAATCCTCCTGCAGTTTTCCGGACGGTATTTTTGCATGTTACCGCCTAGTAATAACCAGGTTTCGTGATTATATAACGCTCAAGTTGGAAGAAACATGCTTCCTCTCTAACGATACGTGTATACAAAAATTATTGCTATGCAATATAATATACGTACAGTGCCATTTTCATGTTGAAAAGGAACTTATTAGTGTTTCATACAGTATTCTGTAATATTGCTGTAGCGATTGTGAACAAAATTGATTTTCAACTAATTTATTGCTTGTTTATTATTCAACAAGAGCACACTCAGAATCGTCAGTAGAACTACTAATTAGTCGTTCACTTGGGCAAGGGCGGGAATCTTCCGCCTACGTGGCAGAAACGAACTTTCCAGGTCAGTGTCATCGACTCACGCAGGGGTGATGACCATTGCGTGGCCTGCAACAGCAAACAATCGCTCGAGACATTGGCATCATTATCTAATGGGAAACCGGTCTGTTTCCTGTTTACCCTTTGCAACATCGAGTCTAAGAATCATATTAGTATTAGGTGAGTCTATAGTCTTTCCATGGGTAGGCAGTGTGGGGAAGTAAATTGCAACATATTAGTAAGTTACACAATAATAATAATAATAATAATAATAATAATAATAATAATAATAATAATAATAATAATAATAATAATAATAATAATAATTCTCTTCTAGGTCTAATTATGTGTTGCTGTGGCAAGCGCTGTGGGACTCCGGATAATGCTGGTAATAACGAGTCTAGTTACGCGTCATGCGATACGAACCCGCCTGTCCTTGCTATTTTTCAATACTGGTGACAACTTGCTATACCTTGCATGCAATACTGTCTGTTGGAGATTCGTTGCTGTAGTAAGCGTCGGTATGCTTCACACACTGCCCTCGAGTAGCAGAAAACCTATGCTGATTAACCAAGCTGTCAGTCACACTGCATATGAACCTACAAAGAACCCGTCACACGCGGTTTGATTGTCATTCTTCGTGAAAAATGTATGGGGTCATGTCACGCCAAATCAGGAATTTTGGATTGGGCCAATCACTTGTGTGGTGTTAGGATGCATTAAGTTTTCAGGGCCTGATTACTCAATTATTTTGGTGCAATGTGTCAAGTCACAGGCTACATTATTTTATTATTCCGTCATTTTATAGGTATAGGCGTACTGTTCTTTTAATATGTTCTCAGAGGGGCTTCCAATAAAGCTTGTTTCCTTATCATTTTGTGTCGTGCAAAGACGTAGATCGAAATGGTGTAATCATATTAAAAGTTTGGAGTTCACCTTGTCAACTAAATAATTCCGATAAAAGTGTGTGGTGTCGTGAAATAATAGCAACTCGGCATGTAATATGAATTAGTGCAAATACATTATTTTTCACATTTAAACTAGTGTGCTCTATTCTGCTGGGATGAAATACAGTAGTTCCGAATCTCGTATACAGAAAGGTTTCTATGTCTGTAGCGTCATGATAAAGTGTAAAAAACTTTTTATCCTTTTAAATCCATAGAACAAAAGCCTTCATCCGCATCTCATAAAAGATGTTGGTGTCCCTCCGGTATAGTAACCCCTACACTCTGGTTTTTGAGACACCTTTCACCCACACATATCGTGACTGTCAACTGCGCCCACTCGACCCTTCGCGAGTGTGACGTACAGTTGAGCGGGCTACATACTGTATGATGAACGATTACAGTCTTGCCATATTCAATATTCTTGTCATCCAGCAGTTCCGTACCCAGAACTCTCAGGACAGGAATATCACTTTTACATTTAGATGATCCCACATAATGCGTGTAAGGCCTGTTCTACTTTTATTTGTCACTGTACAATCCAATTCTCCACTAGAAAATTACCTAGAAATATTTTGAGTGGGAGTTTACAGAATGAATTGTATACTGAGGCTTATACTAGCTTTTTACCCCTTTTTACAGTGCATTTGTACCTTATTACTGTAAGTTAAGTAGAAGTGTAGAGCGTGTTGCAAAGTGAGTTTCTCAGTTACTGAACTTAAAAGTGAGGTTATAAAAACCTTTCATTTTCCCATAATACAGTAAAATGGAGCATGTATTACCATATATAATTATTTCAAAATTTTGTAACACCTACGTTCTACCAGTTAGTAGGCTATGAATCGTTTGCTGATTCCCTGATCATAACGTCACTATACAAAAATATTTGGCGAATCCGGGTGTGAGAATCACGCAGGCTGCCTAATGAATATTCACGAATATTGCCAGAATACTTCGCAACTTGGTCAGAGAATGCTCGACCTGCAAGTAGCAGAAGAGACGTAAACAAACTCTGCGTGTCACCGTCTCAAAAATAATTGATGGCGGCCGTAACCCTGAGACTGAACAAGTGCCATCTTATTGACGTTTTTTTTCGTCTTCATTTCTGCGGAACCTATGTGGGACCCGCAGTTGCGAATGTTAGCCAGAGAAGCACATTATTTTGTGCGTAATAAACGAGGGCCTCACTTACGACAATATACAGTATTGTTGCTTCGACAGTTATCAGCACGCTACATTATTTACTGCAGTATTGTATCGCTCCATTTGATTAAATAGTGTGCTATAATCAGATGCGGTATAATTTGCTAAAAGCTTACTCTAAATGCACATAAAAGTTGAGAAAAAAGTATATAATGCATCTATTTTGCAGGTGCTTCATATGGAATATTCATAGCGAACATGTTCAATTGATTTTGATTGCGCAATGTGTATTCAAATTCCATGCAGAATACATTCATGTTATAGTTCTGTGCCAAAGTCTCGTAGAAAAACCTATTGCAATCGTATAAAAGCCAGTTCCACACTGGCGTGTGTTCCGATAAAATCCGTCGGGCTGCAGCATTGCAAAGGCGAAAATGGGGACGGCCATTAATTGGATTAACGCAGAGTAGGCCTGAAAAATATTATAAATAAAACATTGCAGTTTTCCATTTTGTCTATTCGTATCGCAAAAATTAATATTTACGAATGCTTTGAGCACTGGATAATGATTGTGCAAGTTATGCCCAGCACTATCTCAATATTGAGAACCGGCAATACAGTATATGTATCCAAATCTGTCAGATTAAGACTGCAGTATGATACCATTATGATAAAAAAAATATTCATCGTCAATATGTTACACTGACAACCAAAGTAACTCTTCTTACCCTCCAGAATTTTGAGATTTTTTTTGTATTTTCTAATTCTGCTTGGCCTGTAGTGTTGAGAAAACATCACCTCCGCTGCTAATTTCCACGTTAGCAGGGTGAAAATACAGCCAAAATGCGATGTTCTGAAGCCACAATATCTTCATCCGGTCGCGAATGGCCGGTCCCGGCTGCCCGGTCGCGGTCGCCTTTCACCTCGTCTGTAGCGCTCTCCGGTGCCGCGAATGAGAATGGTCATCTCGCACGCTTTGAAGTCGAAGGCGATTATAATAATGGAGAGCCTTGGAGTCCTGGCTATCCAGTGTTATAATCGTCTTCGACTTCAAAGCGTGCGAGATGACCATTCTTCGCGGCACAGCACCGGTGAGCGCTACAGACGCGGTGAAAGGCGACCGCGACTGTGCAGCCGGGACCGGCGACTCGCGACCGGATTTACTTTGGTTGTGAGTAAAAACGCTGCATGATGCTGTGGTTGATTGATGTCACACAGACTGTGGATCTCTGGGTCGAACAGAGAATTTTATCAATGTGAAAGCCTGGTGAAAGCAGTTTCCATGGGTTCTCTCCATGCTCGCTTGGGTTTTCTCGTGTGGTTCTACCGTTTCCTCCCACAATCAAAATACACCAACCGCAACTACGGAGATAATGTAATAAATTCGGGTCAATAAAAGAAGCTCTCTACAAGTTCCCAACAGGCCCATCACGGGATAAGTTACAAGCCTAATAATAATAATAATAATAATAATAATAATAATAATAATAATAATAATAATAATAATCCATAAATTCTGATTTCTTTTAATACTATACTGATATTCATATTATAACAGAAGAAACTCGCAGTATACATTTTCTTGAAATTCTGAGGCATAAGGTGAGTTACGCCGAAACTTTTTGGTCACGTGGAGATGTTACAGATTAAAACTTGAAGTTCTCAGAAGCAGAAGATTGTGATCACGGACGCCGAGAACAGTTTGTGCTTCGAGCCTCAAGGCACACTCCTTTATTGTGACTAGGTTGGTACAGTATTAAGTTATTAAGGGGCTATCGTCGGTGGTGCTATTTTGGATTTTGATTTGCGCTGCCAATACATTACAATACGAATACTAGTGTTAGGTAGGCCTACTTTTGCAGAAAAAACAGTAACATTTACAATAGCCGGTACGGATAGTCCTGGCTAGGAATATGACTTGTTGAGGATATGGACATACCAAGGCCGGAAACTTTTGCTGAGGACTCTGCGTGTCATGTACTGTACATTGGTGCAAACCTAATCCACGTCTACGTAATTGACTGTAGATGTCTCACCACTGCGAAACTTGCTTTTCAGTTTGTTAAGGGTCAAGGAAGCTAATTTAGGTAGAGATTACCATCTGACGATTGCTACATATTGTTATTGCTACCTAGTCATTCATAAGGTACTGCATACGTCATGCTGCGAAAGGCCAGGGGGTCGAAGTTGACGTGACAGGCATGGCATGGTGGAAGAATGGATATGACCACCATGGTATCACATTCAAAAATCGGCATGCAGAGATGCCAACGTCATTTTTAATTACCTTTTGTGCGGTGTGAGGAACATGCCAGGAGTACGTCAAATGAAGTCCATAAATCATCTTTACCGAAGTACGAAACACTTCTAGATAAGGCATGTAACTGACATTTTCTTACAACTTGGCCTAGTCGGACCCTTCAACTTTATCACGGACCATCGTGTATACGAGACTTCTCATATTTTCCAAGTTATGCCTCTTAGTTTGTCCAGTCATGTAATGACCCTAGACCACAAGAGTCAGCCTTGTTTAGGAACACTAGTGGTCATATACAGCTCAGTAAATAATGCCCATGCAATCTGACAAAGGGAAACTAAATGACTACATCGCTCTTAGGCTACCTCCCTACTGTACAAATGACAAGCTTTAGATGGAGCAGATCTCATTGTGGACGTGCTATAGACAAAGTTCTACTACTTGTAGCAACATAGTCACGGAAACAAGAAATGTAGCCTACCATAATGCTCATCGTTCTATAGTCAGGTCTTCCATCCGTGCATGCAACCTATTTCAGAGCCTGGTGCAATAGTAATTGTTTGCCATTGCCATCCATTCCAACATGCCTAATAAATTAGCCAACGAGCATCCTCTTCAAGTAAGGACATTTAGCAATCGCACTATTGCAGGATGACATGCAATTTAGGGAATGTGCTCTTATACTGTAGGTAGTTAAATTTAACCTGATTTAAAACACTTTGAGAGGGCAAACAATATTGCTCTGTACATTTTCCATGGGGATACTGTTACAAGGGTTAGGAATCACGGGGTAGGAGGGGGGTAAAATAGTAATAACTTCGGAAGTGAAGCCTTTTGACGGGGCTAATTTGTGGACAAAGTACACATTAATCAATGACAAAAGGTGTACTATCTGTTCGAAAATGTATGTTGACTTACAATAAGCCGTCATTTTGGTATACATAGTAGAAGAGCATTTCTTTGGTAAATGAAATACTGTACTGCATGATGTTATTACGCGCAATGTGACACGCAGTTGAAAATCAGGTAGAAAAAAAAACTATTTTGTACAGTGTGAGAATCAAATCTGCCTCATACAATATCATCTCAAAAATAAGGTATCCATTTTAAAAATATACAATAGGCACAGTTACATATGCATGAGTCTAATAGTCGCCAACTGTTTAACTCACAGAAAGGATATTTTTTTGCACTAACAAGGGAGTTTCTAACCTGCCACATTTTGCACAGTTCTCCGGTGTGGCTTTATCCACATTATGAAACAATTACTGGCGGCAGTATTATTATTATTATTTTCCCTGCATTCACGGGACTATATCGTCGGGAATCTACATCCCCTTCGTAAACAAAACGACTATGTTAGTTTTGTTAGCATTTCAGCTGGCCAAAATGCTGCACTTTTTAACTCCAGTATCGAGATGATATGAGAGGCATCATTTTAATTCAATTTTTTCCATATGGTTAAATAAATATTTTCTATATAAACTTGGGAAAATACCACTTGGTCACGCTTGGTGCCGTGACATCACCAATTCTCAGTATCGGAAGGGTGAATAACTGTAGGCTCTTGGCCGTTAAGATATATCTGGAGTGGCGCTCGGGCAACCTGTTACTCTATCAGTCTTGAGGGAGCAGCCTTCTCGACGTGCGAAGGTGATCAGTGCACGCGATGTCGCACGATGGATCAACCTCAGTAGGATTTTGTATACTAACAATGTGGAGACGAGAAACATGGAGGTACCCATGCCCAGTTATTGTAGCATGCACTTAGTGGCGTACCAAAATAAGGTTATATTTTTGCTAGTAGTATACCGGTTTGCTTCACCTTGTGTATGCACTATAGAAGACTGTCTTTTTTATTTTATGAGGAAAGTTCCGGATTTAAGGTCCTGCTGGATTTCGATACCAGGGACGCACGTTCTAGCGCAGTTTCAGTACGTCTACTGCAGAGAAACCTTCTGCATCTGTAACCCAGATATGTATGGATTTTCCTGGTGGTGTATCATAATGAGTGGAAATATTCACAAACTTGTTATACTTAAATGATTGAACTATCCTGTGCATATTGTAATTTGGCGATACTGTATGTTAGACAATCTGTGGAATAAGTTTTAAGCAAAGTGCGAAGATGGTTGTCACTCTTCCAGTATATCCCAGACGGCAATGAGAATAATATTGTTCTTTATACTTTCACATTATAAATAATTGAATGAAGTTTCAATGTGTTTTCTTGATCCACCACAAGTATATAAATCTTATACGTCAATAAACTGTGTGCAATGGGGAACTAGCCTTGGTCTGGGATTTGGGATTTTTGTTCATAACTAGCTAGCCCAGGCCTGTAAACATACATTCCATCACTCTGTTGCATCAA